>CAUYQV010087847.1:0-14323 GCA_963574575.1 Galagoides demidoff | reverse complement strand
CCTAAGAAAAGAAATAGCAGAAGATATTAACAAATGGAAGAACATACCATGCTCATGGCTGGGAAAAATCAATATTGTTAAAATGTTTATACTTCCCAAAGCAATCTACAGATTTAAAGCCATCTCTATTAAAATACCAACATCATACTTTCAAGACATGGAAAAAATAATTCTTCATTTAGTATGGAACCAGAAAAAACACCATATAGCCAAGGCAATTCTCAGTAATGAAAACAAATCTGGAGGAATCAGCCTACCAGACTTTAGGGTGAACTACAAGCCATAGTGATTAAAATAGCATGGTATTGGCACAAAAATAGAGACAAAGACATCTGGAACTGAATAGAAAATCAGGAGATAAAATTAACATCTTACAGCCACCTAATCTTTAAAAAATCAAACAAGAATATACACTAGGGGAAAGAATCCCTATTTAATAAATGATGCTGGGAGAACTGGATATCCACATGTAAAAGACTGAAACTGGATACACACACCTTTCTCCACTCACAAAAATTGGTTCAAGATGGATAAAAGACCTAAATCTAAGGTACGAAACAGTAAAAATCCCTGAAGAAAGTGTGGGGAAAATACTTGAAGCTATTGGCCTGGGGAAAGACTTTATAAGGAAGACTTCTGTGGCAATTGCAACAAAAACAAAAATAAACAAATGGGACTTACTGAAACTGAAAAGCTTCTGTACAGCTTAGGAGAAAACAACCAAGCAACAGACAACCTACACAATGGGAAAGGATATTTGCATATTTTGAATTGGACAAAAGTTTGATAACTAGGATATACAGAGAAGCATATAAAGAACCAACAATCCCTTATATCACTGGATAAGGGACATCAATAAACCTTCTCTAAAGATGACAGACAAATGGCTAACAAACATATGAAAAAATGTTCATTGTTCCTAATTATTAGAGAAAGGCAAATCAAAACCACCCTGAGATACCATCTAACGCCAGTGAGAATGGTCCCTATCACAAAATCTCAAAAGTGCATATGCTGTGGCGGATGTGGAGAGAAGGAAACAGTTTTCCTGGTGGGACTGCAAACTAATACAACGGTTTTGGAAGGGAGTATGGAGAACCTCCAAAGAACTCAAGCTAGACCTCCCATTTGATCCTACAATCCCATTACTGGGCATCTACCCAGAAGAAAAAAAATTCTTTTACCATAAGAACACTTGCACTAGACTATTTATCACAGCTCAATTTACAATCACCAAAAATGTGGAAACAGCCTAAATGCCCACCAACCCAGGAATGGATTACAAGCTGTGGTATATGTATACCATGGAATACTATTTAGCCACTGAAAAGATGGAGACTTTACATTTTTTGTATTAACCCGGATGGAAGTGCAACACATTATTCTTCATAAAGGATCACAAGAATGGAGAAGCAAAAATCCTATGTACTCAATTCTGATATGAGGACAATTAATGACCTAGTTACATGGTGGGGGGTAGGGTAAGAGGAGAACAGAGAGAGGGATGAGGGAGGGGGTGGGGGGTTACAGTGTGTGGCACACCTTTTGTTGGCAGGACACAATTATAAGACAGTCTTTATATAACAAATGCAATCACTGTAACCTGGTTCTTTGTACCCTCAATGAATCCCCAACAATAAAAAATAAATTAATTAAGATAAAATAAAATAAAATAAAATAACAGGCAAAATCTATGATAAACTATAACAGTACTTGTCTGAGTAGGAGCTGGAGAAATTCACAACTACTTGACACAAGTAGGTATGTTAGTCTTGCTGTGACCTCATTCCCATGGCATCAACAAACGATGGAGGATGGAGGGAAAAGGAAAAGAGAAGCTAGCCTAAGGATTAAAAGGAGTTGATGTTGGCCAGGTACAGTGGCTCATGCCTTTAGCACTTTGGGAAGCAAACGCTAGAGGATCATGTAAGCCCAGGATTTTGAGACCAGTCTGGATAAGATGGAAAACTGGAAATAGCCTAAGGTTTAACAATAGTCACCTTTACCCTTTTTTTCAGTAAAAACTGAGGTACTCATGAAGTGATCCCACATGGGAGGAGTTGGGACCAGAGCCAACATCGCCTGACTAGGAACATTTTTGCACCCTGGTGCCATGTAATATATTAAAATTTAGCACTAGTTTCCTAAGTTACAGAGTATATTTTGAGGTCCAGGTAAACCCTATACATCTTTGTAGCATTCTGTGGAGTTATTATTTATTTACACTTTGGGTGATTATAATACTATGGGATACTGGAAATACAATCATAAAGAAAGCATTAAGAGGGAAAACTGCGTTCTAGGTCTAATAACTAAGCTCACACCATGAAAGGCATGGTTCCAACCAGGAAAGAGGCACTCAGTGCTGGCGAACATGTGGGAAATGAGAACAAGGTGGCTGGGCAGCAAGATGAAGAATGCCACACCGAAGAGCTTACAATGACGAATGTTTATCCCAAGAACACTGGGTAGTCAATGGACATTTTTTATTTTTTTTTAATGGACATTTTTCATAACAGGACAGTAACAGTATCAGATTTGACTCTTAGGATGATGACCCTGATACTGAAAATGAGGGAAGGTTGGCAGAGATAGACACAACAATACAGCATGAAGGAGCTGGGTACTGTGCAGAGGTAGCAGCAGGCAGACAGGATCTGCTAGCGAGATAGCTGAGGAGGAATCATCAGAATCCGGGGACTAGATGGAAAGTTGTTTTGTTTTGTAAACAAAAACTTGATCAAAGCCAGCTGAGTTAACAGGCCAGAGAAGGTAAGGGTGGAGGCATGCCAGGTCTGAGGTACCTGAAGGACACTCCAGGGCGGATGGGACTGGGGAGGGCCTGTAGCCAGGGTAGGCACCCATGAGGCCATCCAGTACCTAGGAAGGGCATATAGAAGAAGTAAAATGGCCCAGAGAAGAAGCCTGAGGATCTGTGATGAAGCAGCATGCAAAGGAGGAGTGAACAGAGAGCAGAGAACAGTGAGCACAGGGAGGCCAGGGAGGAAGAATGCTGGGAGGGAGGCAGGGGCTGGCTATGTAGCAGCCGGAAAAGGTGATCATTTCTGCATACTGGCAGTAAGGAAGCCGTGTCATTCTGGGATGGAAGGAGAGTGAATGAAGGCTACAGGTTAACTCTTTCCAATCACTTTCACATTAAAAAGGGGCAGTACCCAATTTTTTCTAACTTTACATGGAATTTTACTGACCCAACTACTTGTTTATTCCATTTGCCAGCTGAAAAGTTTTCTTTATTGTAATAGAAAAATAAATTTACCACTGCATTTGCTCAGAAAAGAAAGAAGTACTGGATGGTAAGTAGCAATCCATCCCTATAACACCTTTTCTGGAAGATTTGCAATGCATAGGCTGACCAGAGCAGGGCCACCTAGCCTGTCTGCTGACTAACTCCCCTGCAGCAAACTCCCCTAAAAGATAAGGACAAATCAAGTGTGGGCTTGTATATTCCAACAGTGTTCTCCAGGCAACAGAATCCCAAGTGTAAGACCTATAACTTTTCTGAAAATAAAAATGAGCTGAAAAAATTTAGAAAACTAGATTGGTGGAAAGGTTAAGATGACATATACTAAATTTCTCAGCATGGATAAATGCCAGTGTGATTTTGAATTAAGCTGGAGGGTAAAAATGACCATTTGTTGAGTAGGGCAAAAAAAATGTTTCCTTGCCAATATCATAGGGACAAGAACAGAGTTTTCAAAATATAGATAATTTTTACCATTAACAACATCCCAATTTAATACTTAAGTCAGTGATTTTCAACCAGTGTGCCATGAGAGGATCTTAGATGTGCTTAGGAGTGCTGCCAAAATTTAAAAAAAATCATTAATTATATTATTTCTGAAAGAAGTTCAAAGCACAGTAGGTATATTCTTTTTTTGAACATAATTTAAGTTGTTGTTAAGTCCACGAGGACATTAGCACCAGAATGTTTACTATAGCTAAATTCATAATTGCCAAGCAACCCAAGTGCCCATCAACCCATGAATTGATTAACAAACTTTGGTATGTGTATACCATGGAATACTATTCAGCTATAAGAAAAGATGGAGATTTTACATCTTTTGTGTTTACCTGGATGGAGCTGAAACACATTCTTCTTAGTAAAGTACCTCAAGAATGGGGAAAAAGCACCCAATGTACTCAATACTAATATGAAACCAATATATAAACAACTACATGCCCATACGAAAGAAAAACACAAGTATAATCTATCGAGGGGAAAGGAGGGAGGGTGACTGGTGGGATCTCATTGGAGGGTGTTCAGCATATCCCCTGGGTGAAGAGCTCAACTACAACTTGAACTTTACCTTACAAATGAAAATAGTATAACCTAAACTTTTGCACCCTCATGTTAATCTAAAATGTTTTAAAAAGGGGGGAGGGAGCAATCCACAAGGAATCCAAAAGTATTATTTAATTTTATGATATCACAAAATCTCACTTCATAGATTTTCACGTATAAAAATTCACAAGAAATGATTTATTTTTAGAGATGAAGATATAAATGAAAGAGGCAGAAGCACTGGAGGCCTGACAAGTACATTACTGAATTTGGTATCAAGTATCCCTTCCTCTGTCTTTTAGGTCCCCTTGTTGTAATTCTTATTTTTATTTTTTATAAATGGGATCTTGCTATGTTGCCCAGGTTGGTCTTGAACTGCTGGCCTCAAGTAATCCTCCTGCCTGTTTCCCAAAATGCTGGGATTGGAGGCATGAGTCATTATATCTGGCCTCCCATCATTATTTTTAATACAATTATCAAATAACATCATGAAAGCCAAATATGAACTCTTTATTCTTATTAATTCACACTTAAAATGATCACGAAAATTTATAATATGTTGAGGGATGAAATCACAGCTGTAACAGTGGGTACCTAATATCATATAGTCTATTTCCTGCCTTGAATCAGCCTAGAGTGTTCATGCCAATTTTTCTGGCCCGTAACTACAAAGAATCACATTAATTATCACTGCTACACTGAAATGTGGGTAAGAATATTTTTGAAAAAAGAAACTTTAAACACTGTTATTGGCTTTCTGTTTTTATCAGCCAAAGGGAAGTTGGAGATAACCCTGAGTCAGCTCCCTTGACCCTGGAGGAAAAGGGAAGAAAGAAAAGGAACTGAAGCAAACCTCTCTGGCCAGATCAGAACTTACCCACAGTGAGCAGGTCACAGCAGCATCCCTTCAACTGAAAGAAAGGGTGGGAGATAAAACTGCAAACAAGCTTAAGAAAAATTTTAAATGAATTTTTAAAGACTTTGAACTATAAAAGTAACAACCCTTCTTTAATCTTGTCATTCTCATTTCTTAAATCTAAACAAATTATTTTTTAATATTTGTCATATTATATAAAAAATCCCCACAGAAACTAAAAATTATAAAAGAATAAAATGTTGTCTAAAATTGGCCAAATTAAATAAACAGCTCACCACACATCTGTCTTTCCTAGGTTTAAATATACAATATTAAGAGACATAGAGTAAATCATACGTATTTCCTAAAAGTCATTTTTCAATTTTATTTATTTATTTATTTATTTTTTTGAGGGAGAGTCTCACTTTGTTGCCCTCAGTAGAGTGCCATGCAGCTCACAGCAACCTCAAACTCTTGGCTGAAGTGATTCTCTTGCCTCAGCCTTCCGAGTAGCTGAGACTATAGGTGCCTGCCACAACGTCCAGCTATTTTTAGAGACGGGATCTTGCTCTGGCTCAGGTTCCTCTCGAACCTGTGAGCTCAGGCAATTTATACACCTCAGCCTCCCAAGTACTGAGATTACAGGCATGAGCCCCCATACCCAGCTTGTTTTTCAATTAAATAAAGGGAATCTTTTCTTACTAACTAATTTGCTTTGGTAGAAACAATCAGTTTACCATGTTCTACCATGCTAGTCTTTAATTACAAGAAAATACTACTCTAAGGAAATTAAATTTTTTAGATACACACAATCTACGCAGAATTCTGTGTTCTTCCTGCTCACACTACACTGCTGTTTCTGTATAGAAACTGCTGACCCTGACATTCCTTCTTCCTCTCCCAGACCAGGACTCCACCTCCAGGGCTCTCCAGGAAGCAACAGGAGACCAGATAGGAAGGGGGCCAGGTTTCTGGCTCCATGTTCCCAACAAGGCTGGAGGACCCCACTCCATGGCTGCACTGTCAGGGTGTCACAGGAACTGCCCTTGAGGTCAACTTGAGGAAGAGGTGGCAGGTGGTCTCAGGCAAGGGTGCCCCCCACATGCTCCCTGTTTCCTAGTATGAGGAGCACAGAAACACTGGTCTAAGATTCACATGGGAAACACAGAGGGATCGGAGGGGTTGGAGGTTACAAAACCAAGCCTTCCAGTGTGTTCACTGCCAATCACACTCAAGGATGATAAACAACTCTTCACTTTAAAAAAAACTACCTCACTGGAAAAACCAGTCTCATTATTAAATTTCTTACCTCCTGGCATAAATGTCAGGATGGAGTTCCTACCATTTCACATTTATCTCCCTTTTCTTTAATTGTGAAAACAACATTTGATTTTGACAAATTTCTCCTTTCATCAAAGGAATGTTTTTTTAAAAAAACGTACCACCCTCTTTTCCAATGATAACCTTTATTAAATGTTTCCTACAATTGATTTTATATTATAATATTTACTAATATTCCCAAACTATAATATGATGTGAAGAAAGCTCGCGTATACTTAGAGTTGCTCAGGAGTGTCACCCTGAGAATTTCATCATAGGTAATCATCAGAACATGGAATCAGTATATGATTTCTATTTCTTCTGAAATTGTGTACATAAAATATTCTTCAAGGAGGAACTCATTATAGTTATTCTCCTTTACATATCCTAAGAATAATACTTTATCACCTTTGGCTTTGTTTCTTCTGATTTTCTAAAATGTACTTCAATAATATAATGTTACAGCTGTTATTGCTATGGTTTGAATGTGTCCCCCAAAGTTCATAAGCAACTGTGTTGAGAGGTGAGAAGCTAAAGAGGTGATTAGGCCTTGAGGCTGCTCTGCCCTCAGGAATGATTCATGTCATTACCATGGGAGTGGGTTCCAGATAAAAGGAGGAGTTTGGCTCCCTTCTCTGCTCTCTTTCACCTTGCCAGCACCTTGACATTGGACTTCCCAGCCTCTAGAACTGTGAGAAATATGTTTTTTTCTTAATCAATTATCCAGTCTGTAGTATTTTGCTATAGTACCAGAAGATGGAAAAGACACCTATTAAAAGATCATTAAGTCTAAATTACTGCTTCATTTCCTTCTAAAGAATAAACCTTTAGTATTTTAAATAAGTGAAGATAAATTAATTATAATGTTATGATTAAGTCAGACAGTTTTGTCTAGGATGAATACCTACTTACTACTTAATAAATGTTGAATAAATGAAAGAATTCATTTAATATTTTTCAAATAAGTAAAAAACCAAGAAACCATCAGCCAAAATATTATAGCTATTTTCATAAAAAAATAAAAAGAAAGTACCAATTTACTGTATTATTGTAGTGAGCTAAAAAGTACTGGATAGAAAACCATCTATCCCTATTCTTGAAGCAGTAATGCTTCTAGGGTGCTTGCTTTATACTTGGCAAGCTGTATACCTATATTTTCTGTACTTTCTTTTTTCTGTTATATTTTAACACAAAATAGTAATTCAATACAAGCAAATATTCACATAGTAAAGGTACTTCTAAACCAAAATTCTGTTCCAGCCTGATTTTCTAACGGCTTAAATAAATTATACTTTTATCTTTCACTGTTTGAATTTATTATATACTAAATAAACTGCTTTTTTGAACTTCTGTAATCTAAAGAAATCTTTCAATTATAGTAATTTTACACAAGCAGAAAAAATATTTAAAATACAGAGGAAAATCCAGAAGACCAAAAACCACATTACAACAAAAATATTTGTATCAGAATGTTTATTGCAGCCAAATTCATAATTGCCAGGTCATGGAAGAAGCCCAAGTGCCCATCTATCCACAAATGGATCAATAAACTGTGGTATATATACACCATGGAATACTATGCAGCCATAAAGAAAGATGGAGACTTTACGTCCTTCATGCTCACCTGGATGGATCTGGAAAATGTTCTTCTTAGCAAAGTATCACAAGAATGGAAGAAAAAGTATCCAATGTATACACCCCTATTATGAAACTAATTTATAGCTTTCATATGAAAGCTATAACCTAATTATAGCCTAAGAATATGGGGAGTGAGGGAGGGGAAGGGAGGGAGTGGATGGGTGGAGGAAAAAACAAACAAACAAAAAATACAGAGGAAACATTTTAGCCTGGGAACTAGACAGAGGCTGTAGGCATCTGTCCATGTAACTGTGAAACTTGCTTCTATAGCCTGTCCAGCAGAAGATCCTTCACTGTCCTAACCTGTCACTATTTTCTTTCTTTTGCGGTTGTTTTTGGCTGGGGCTGGGTTTGAACCCACCACCTCTGGTAAATGGGGCTGATGCCCTACTCCTTTGAGCCACAGATACTGCCCACCTGTCCCTATTTTCTATCTTTGCTCATCATGCACTGACTCCACTAAAAGAGAAGTTCCATGAGTGCAGTGACCAGACCAGATCTTGCTCATGCTGAACATGTCTGCAGAGCCCAGTACCAGGCCTGCCATACAGCAGGCCTCCAGCAAGCATTTGTTGAGTGAATAAATGAATGCAGACCTGCCCCATTTGGTACTTCCTACAATCCCATCTCCAATATATGATTTAAACATCAGTACAGCAATAGTGTAGGAAAAGAACATTATTTCATGTAGCTAAAATAAACAGGGAAATATGGGGACACAGAAAATTGTCCTCTGCATAAGTGATACACATGAGAATGTCACAGAAAAAGACACTGAAACTATTACCTGGTTGCTTACCCTCTACATATAATCTAAAAGAAAATCAGTATTTTTTTTTTGCAGTTTTTGGCCGGGGCTGGGTTTGAACCCACCATCTCCGGCATACGGGGCCTGCGTCCTACTCCTTTGAGCCACAGGCACCACCAGAAAATCAAGTTTTTTAATCAGCTAGTGGAAGTGACCTTAAATTTTAGAAAGTTCTTTGTTTAAGAAGCATAAGCTGCCAGGAGCAGTGGCTCACACCTGTAATCCTAGCACTCTGGGAGGCTAAGGTAGGTGGACTGCCTGAGCTCACAAGTTCAAGATCAGCTGAACAAAAGCAAGACCCTGTCTCTACTAAAAATAGAAAATCTAAGACAAGAGTATCACTTGAGCCCAAGAGTTGGAGGCTGCTGTGAGCTATGACACCACAGCACTCAACCTTAGGCAACAGCTTGAGACTCTGAGAAATTAAAGGAAGAAAAGATGGAGGGAGGGAGGGAGGGAAGGAAGGGGAAGGGAGAGAAGGGAGGAAGGGAGGGAAGGGAGGAAGGGAGAAAAAAAAAGAAGGAAGGGAGGCAAGGAAGGGGCGGAAGGGGGAAGGGGAGAAGGGAGGGAGGGAGAAAGGGAGGAAGGGAGGAAGGGAGGAAGGGAGGAAGGGAGGAAGGAAGGAAGGAAGGAAAGAAGGGTAAACAGCTAAAATTTTTTAGCTTCCTCTTGACCCCCAAATCAGTCGTCTTCTTTTAACAAATAATCTACTGTATGGACTAGGATATAGAGAACAGAAGATGTGCCATGCCTGTGGGGTGACCCTGAGGACAGGCCATGAGAGGGCTCTCAGTGCACCCAGAACTGAGCACCTAGCAAGAGGAGAGACCCCCACAGGGACAACACCTGCACTGTCCACACAGTCTCTGGAAAATTTCCCATCTGGCACTCCAGAAATCCAAGGAAAATTTAAAAAGTATCAGGGGATTTTTTTTCTGTACCCTAAGCTAGAGCCTATTATTTTCTGGAGGAAAAAATACCCCTAAAACTTACCAAACAACTACAAAATCTTTAAGAGGTCAATATTTAATAATGTCTGGCATTGAAAAAGTAGACAATGTAATTTTCTAAGTCACAGAAGGAAGAAAAAGAAATAATTATCCTCAATACAATATGATATTAAGGAATTAAAATTTTAAAATGGACAAAATTTTTTTCTTAATAGGCAAAAGAAAAAACAAGAAGTTCAAAATTATTTACTTTAAACAGATATTCTAATACTGCATGGTTGGGTCACCTGATTAGAGCTTGGCATTTGGATAACATTGTGTGATTTATTTTTAAAGGCTCATCAGCCCCACATCTAGGTTGGGCTAGGGTAAGCTGTCTGCCCACTGGATAGGGAGGCAACCCATAGGCTGGCTAGTGGTGAAAGAAAGCCCAAAGCAAGACAGCAGCACCAAAACACTGTTGAGTAGAGGTGGGGAAAAGGCACTGAGAGAAGTTATAGAATTCTGTAGCCTATAAAGTTTCATCCAAACATGACCCAGCAGCAAAAGGTAAGAAACAAAAACAAGACAAAAACAAATCCCAACATACAAGCTATTACTAATATTGCTACTCACAGTGAAGTTTATTCTTTGTTTCTTGTAATAATCATCTAAATTCAATATGACATTTTTATTACTTTTGAAATACATGCCCACATACAGAAAACCTAAGGCACCTGTGCCTCCACTGGCATAGCACAGTATATCTCAAAGTGCACACACTGGCACACATGTACGCACACGCGCACACACATACACACAGGAATGTGTGTGCCCACACACACCCCCAGTGTGAACTCTCGATAGAGTCAATTGAAATCAGAAAGTTCAGGAAAAGAAACTTCAGAGAGAATTCTGCTTTGGACAACAATAAAGGTTACCAAACTTCATTGATTTTGTTTGTATTTTCATGTTTCTCCTATGATCTTTTTAAGGTTAGAGGGAACTTTTAGAAATAAAAACTTTGTAGTAAAAAACCCTTAATGTGAAGCGTATCAATTGTCTTGTTACTTTTCTTTGTTTTTTTGTCCCCCTGAATAATACAAGTTTTTTTCATTTTAGTTTTAAAATGAAACGCATCAAACATATTGTGAAAATATTTGCCATACTCTTACTAAACAGAGGCCCTACAAGGGAGGCAGGGCACAACCACCCTGTATTCCATCTGCAGGACTCAATTACACATGGGCTGCTACTTTCAGCGCCCACCCGGACCTACCTAACAAATAAGCAGGCCACAACAATGGGCCATCAAGTCAGCTGCCCAGCTGTCAGAGACCCAGCTGTTTCTCCCTATCTTGTGCTGGAAAATCTGACCTTTGTGTGTGAAATTTGCACTGTTCTTGCTCTTTAAATGCCAGGAACCCACCAGCCACACCATCTCACATCTCCTGTCTCTAAGGAAAATAGGACCTAACTGGAAAAGTCACTCTGAGGATTATGAATTAATAAATATGCAAGATACTTTGACTATTACTTAGTAAACAATGATCATCATCATCCAGGTAAATAACAAAGCAGTGCTGGAAAATTGCTTCCCCTCAAAAAAGAAGAAAAATGTAGTATTTCCTAAAGACAAATTTAGAAAATATATTCCCCTTGCTTTTACAGTCATCCATTCTCTATTCCACAGCCTCTGTCTACCGAGTTTTTTAGACAGCCTCACTGTCACCCTAGCTAGAATGCAGTGGTGTAATCATTATCTCCTTGCACCCTCAACTCCTGGGTTCAGATTATCCTCCTGCCTCAGCCTCCCAAGTAGATGGGAGTATAGGTGTATACCCACCACACTTGGCTAATTTTCTCTATTTTTTTTTTTTTAAGCAGAGATGGGGGTTTTGCTTAGACTGGTATCAAACTTTTGAGCTCAAGTAATCCACCTGCCTCACTCTCCCAGAGTACTAGGATTAAAGGTCTGAGCCACCACAGTTGGCTCAAAACCACGTTTTAAAGTGCAAATCTTGGCTGGGTGTGGTAGCTCACATCTGTAATCCTGGTACTCTGGAAAGTTGACATGGGAAGATTGCTCAAGCTCAGGTATTTGAGACCAGCCTAAGGAAGAGACCCCCATCACTACTAAAAATAGAAGAATTAGCCAGGCATGGTGATAGCTGCCTGTAGTCTCAGCTATTCCAGAGGCTGAGGCAAGAGGATTGCTCCAGCCTGGGAGTTTGATTTTCCTGTGGGATAAACTGATGCCACAACACTCTAGCCTGAGGCAACAGAGTGAGACTCGGTCTCAAAAAAAGAAGTGCAAGTCTTCGGAGCATCACCTTGGAAGAAAAATCCAGCCAAGGTCTCCGGCCGTGGCATGGTCTGGCCTCTTCCCTCCTTCCCATCACTGTCATCTAACACACCCTCTGGCATGGCCTTTGTGTGCCAAACTTACACTTTTCATGCTCTTTAAAAGCCAAGCCAAGTACATCATAAAGAACAGCAAGGAAGTAGGCCCACATTTGAATTTTTTTCCAGTTCCAAGGACCTTGAGATGTATGTCTTTTATGCTGAAATGTACTAAAGTCACTAACAAAGGAAAAAAAAATGGATTATTAAATAAAGGTATATATAGGGATAGGTGCAATGGTTCACATATGTAATCCTAGTGAATTGCTTGAGGCCAGGAGTTCAAGACCAGCCTCGAATACATGGCAAGAGCTCCCGATTCTATAAAAGATAGAAAATTAGACAGGTATGGCAGTTTGTGACTATAGTCCCACCTACTTGGGAAACTGAGGCAAGAGGGTCACTTCAACTCAGGACTTGCAGGCTGAAGTAAGCTATGCTTACATCACTGTACTCCAGCCTTGGCAACAGGGTGAGACTTTGCTTCTAAAAACACAGAAACAAAAAAAGTTCACACAATCTAAGTGGGAATTATAAAATAGCCCAGAAAATTCAGCTATCCATGATGGAAGAAAAGAAAAAGTGACTTCGACATACCAAAGGTTTTAAAAATAATTTTTTAAGCCCATGTAGTAGAAACATTCACTGAAATATTTTAATGCAAAATGTAACTACTGAAATAATCAATAACGTGGATCAATCTCTGGTGAATTACGCTTAGTGAAAAAAGCCAATCCTAAAAGTTTACAAACTGTATTACATAAAAAAATATACAAACACAAAGACACAGCTATACAAATACATGTAAACTTGGTAAAATCTGAACAAGTTCAATGAACTGTATCTTGAATTATCTCCCGGTCAGTGTTACTATCATACCACAGTTATGAAAGATGCCATTCTGGGGTAAAAATAGTAAAAGAGTACAAGGGGATCACTCAGTACTTTTTCTAAAGAGCTGCATGAAAGCACATGAATCTACAATTGTTTCAAAATAAAAAAGTTTTTTTAAAAGAGCAAAAAGATGTATTAGAGTCCCTCACTCAAATATTTCATTATCTTTTTTTAATTTCAAACTAATATGAGGGTACAAGTTTTTATGTTACATTGTTCTCAATTCCAAGATAAAGTTCATGGTATAGTTCAGCCCTTCACCCAGGGGGCATGCTGAACATCCTCACATTACACACATTAGATGAGATCCCACCACCAATCCCCGTGGGGGATCCCTCCTCCTACCAATCACCCTCTCCACTCCCTCCCTTTCTCCCCCTCCTCCCTTGCTAGACTATATTTGTCATTTGCACACATACCCTTTGGCGTGCACAATCGTGTACATTCTCACTCTCTCCTGCAGTGTCCCTCACACACTTTTATGCCTTGTCTCTGTAATCCCCGGTCTGCCCCACAGCCAACACCCATGGTGCCCTTCTTCTCAACCCACTGACAGATACATGTCTGCAGTTTTCTTTTCCTTTCTTTTTTCTTTTTTGTTATCATTTTTTAATTTTTTTTCATTAAGAGTACAAGAAACCAGGTTACACTGATTGCATTTGTTAGGTAAAGTTCCTCTTATAATTGTGTCTTGCCCCCAAAAGGTGTGTCACACACCAAGACCCCCACCCACTCCCTCCTTCCCTCTCTGCTCTTCCTTTCCCCCAACCCCTCCCTCCTCTCTCTCTGCTCTCCCCTTCCCCCACCCACCACCAAGTACTAGGTCATTAACTGTCCTTGTATCAGAATTGAGTACATAGGACTCTTGCTTTTCCATTCCAGCAATGCTTTACTAATAATGTGTTCCACTTCCATCCAGGTTAATACAAAGAATGTAAAGTCTCCATTCTTTTTTAGTGGCTAAATAGTATTTCATGGTATACATAAACCACTAAACCAGCTTGTTAATCCATTCTGGGGTTGGTAGGCATTTAGGCTGTTTCCACATTTTGGCGATTATATATAAATTGAGCTGTGATAAACAGTCCAGTGCAAGTGTCCTTATGATAAAAGGATTTTTTTCCTTCTGGGTAGATGCCCAGTAATGGGATTGCAGGATCAAATGGGAGGTC
>CAUYQV010087846.1:0-16690 GCA_963574575.1 Galagoides demidoff | reverse complement strand
TGGCGGGCGCCTGTGGTCCCAGCTACTTGGGAGGCGGAGGCAGGAGACTCGCTTGAGCCCAGGAGTTGGAGGTTGCTGTGAGCTGTGATGCCATAGCACTCTACCCAGGGGGATAGCTTGAGGCTCCGTCTCAAAAAAAAGACAAGAATATAAAAAGAACTAGAAATTAATTGATAATTTGATAATTGCCCCTGCCGATACCCTGCAGCTGCAGGCACCTTGACCTGAAGGCTGTAACTTTCCCTCATTAAATTTTCCCCAAAGTATTCTTTGATCTGTAGCTTAGCACTCCCCCGTCTTTTAGCCTGATAATTTTCTTCCTTAAACAAAAAAACTGTCTTTTTAATTGAAGCATGAAGCTGTTACTTTTTCACTTTTTGCCTTATGTAAACATACCCCCCCCCATTTTCTAATAAATAGCCTCAAATACTGGGTTTAGGATGGTACGTATTAGCTTCACAAGTGGTTGGCATGATGTCAGCTCTTGTGGGTCTGAACACTGTGTGTGTGTGTGTGTGTGTGTGTGTGTGTAACTTTTGCAGGTTTTCTCTCCCTTTGTCTGCCAGACCCCAAGTAGTCAGGTAAGGTCCCTGTGCAAGAAAACCCCCAGTCCACCACGTTGCGACTTATTTCCTGAGTTGCAAGGAATCAAACATACGTACACTATATAATATGATAAATGTGTTGAGAAGTCCAGATACTGATATAGACTGTGGAAAAATATAAACCATGTCCCTTTCCCATTTTGCTCATTCTAGCATATAATTTATTTAAAAAAATAAATAAAGATTTGCCATTTTCACAGAATTGTTGTCTCCATATTTTGATAGTTATGAGACATATGACCCTCAAATAGGTAGTAAACTTCCTCACATTTCTAGATAAGTTGTATCCCATTTTTCCAATATTAATAATCAATAATAAACAATAATCAGTACGATTTCACTTTTTTTAATGGATGAACCTCTGAGAGGGATTTATGAGAAAGTGTTTCAAATCCCTTAATGCCCAATTCATATACATCCCACTACAAATTCCAAAAAAGGAGTGTGGTATCCAGTGTTATTCAGTTATTGAACATTTCAAATTAAAGCTCATCAAAATTTTCAAAAACATGAGAAAATTCCTTGATCTTGTAAATAATCAAAAGAGTTGGGGCATGAGGACACAAACAGGTGCATATCTTGTTAATCTCACTGTGCAAATGTCAAGAACCTTCTGTTTCTATTTTCTTAAAGGAGCAGGTTGAAATTGTTTGTATAACTTAAAATAATAGTAATAACAATAACAAGAATAATGGCATAGATAGCGTCCCTACTATAACTCTTGTAGTGGCCTTCTTCATAACAATTGTTCTAACTCATGGACGCTGATGCCTGTTACCCATCAGTTAGCTCCCACTGACATCACAAATAAACAAAACAAAGTACAGTTAAGCAAAGCCTTTCATTTGCTGAAAGCATTCTATATTTCTTCTCTTCAGCTCTGGTGGTTTCAAAAAGGGTATTCATGTTGAAGGCAACCTCAAATCAAAACTACATAATTCTCTCCAGTTCATCACCACTTGGAGAATCCTAGTAAGATCCCTATTGACTCCAGAGGAGGTCCAGGACCTCTTGGCTCCCTCCTCAAGACCAACGATCTTGGGGGCTTAGAGTATGTGATATCTAAGGTACTTGCAGCTTTAAAGAGACTAAAAACCCGAGACAAATTCAAAGTTCTGACTGGAAAGGCTAAGTGAAGCAGGAGAAACTGTTTGGGCGAGGTTGTTTCCAAGTTTTTAAGTTCGTGGCACAATAGCTAAACTGGGAGGACAATCAAGAATCTATTTATTTAGCTTTCAGGTATAACACAGATTGAAAGCAGGCCAGGTGTGCAGAAGCAGACACACAGGCTGTAGCAGCCACATTTCTTAAGAAATAACATCTCTTGCTTTCCACTATAGTACTTTTCAGAAGGCAAAGTGTCAAGGAAAATAACTAGAAATTCTAACTTAGCTTAGAATCATAAAGAGTTTCAAACAGAGAGAAACAGAGAGCTAGAAGATGCTGAGCTAACTACTTTTAAGTTTACTAGAATGGAAATACTGGAAATATCTCAACAGTTCTCAGATCAATTTTCTCCAAAAAAGGGGGGAGCATGTCAAAGAGCTACCTTTCTCTTACCATAGTGGATACCATCTTTGACATGACTGCTTTTAGAGGTGGGTGCAGCCACAGTGGAAGAGGTTTTGACTGGTCGATCTATAAGGAGTTCCAAGAACACCTTGAACTAGTACCGATGTCCTTTTATGCTCAAACCATAAATCTCTTTATTTAAAATCACTGCAAAAGCCATCTGACATTTATTCAGTGTTTTTCCATGTGTCACACTGCTAAATGCATTATGTGCATCATTTCATTTAATCTCCCCCAAACCCTATGACGCAGTTACTACTAAAATTATCCCCACTTGTCATAGCCAAAAAAACTGGGACACCGAGAGGTTAAAACACTGGCCCAAGGTTATAAAGGCAGGAAATGCCAAGAAACTCAAAATCTTATTGCTGGGCTTATACCCTTGGTCTACATGCTCTTTAATGTGCCCATGGAAATCTGAATTTGGGATCTCCCAGGTGTGCTGAATGACCATTAATCTGCCCCAGTTGTTTCAGAGTAGATCCTCCCAGTGTAGTCTACTGTATTTATTTATGCAACTAACTGTTGGATGCATGCATAGCAATCCTAACACTCTCTGCATCTCGGTTTGCAGTTATTAGAGTCCACTGTGTACATCCTACTAGAAATTCTTCAAGACAGGATGTGTAATTCATCACTGCACCCGTCCACGCTGCCTTGCCACTGTCCTGCCCATTGCACACACTAACTGAGTGTACCCCAGTGTACCCCATGGAATGAGCAACAGAGCCCAGGGAGGGACAGCTGGTTCATGGTTCACACCAGAAATGTCTGTGCTACTATGCAGTCCCTATGACACTGGCACATCATGGGGAAATTTCTATAATATGTGTGTGTGTTTTTTAATCTTCTGCCTCTTTTTTATTTTGCTTGCTTTAGGGAACTTGAAGAAAGAAATTGGAAGAAAAATTTGGGGAGAGAGCCATCTATCACTTTCAACAGCACATCTATTTAGTAAGTAACCAGAGAAGGGAGTATTCAAAGTGCTAGGAAACAAAGGGCATGGATTTATCTTTTGTTAATAGAAAACCAACTCAGGAGATTTATGGAAGAAAATACAAATGATGAGTCATAACATCTAGTTATCATAAGTGTAATATATTCCATAATCCCACTTTTAGATGCCCCTCAGAAAAGAATGGCTACCTGGAAAGTGACCAAATTCAGTGGCTACATGGAATTTTCCTCTCCTCTTTCCTTCTTTCCTCATTGGCCTTTACAGACCCACTAATTATCCCTGGTACCAACTTTCCACCATAAGCAGTATACGGCCTTGTCCAAAAGCAAAGCAAGCTGTTGGGTTTGGTGATAGAGAAAGGAGAAAAGGGAATAAGCATCCTTCCCTTCCACTGCCTGTCCCTACCACCCTACTGACCAACCATCCTCTTGCCAGCTGTTAGCTCACCTACTGGCTGTAGCTTCCTTCTCCACACCCAGCATCCCACTGCTTTTCCCTTAAGCCCTGGCCTCAACTTTCAAGGCCTTTCTTTGAAATGTAAGTGAAATCTTCCTGTAAAGTAACTAATGCCTCTTGTTTTAAAGACCTGGGGTCTAAATGAAGAAGAAGTGTAATGGAAAGCAGAGGCAAAGAGTAAATCTTTTTGCATTATGGATGCTTCCTAGCTGCTGTGGTTAGAATGAAAACTCCCAAAAATTCAACACCAAGTATTGGCAGGAATGTGGAGCAACTAGAGCTTGCTCACATGGCTGATGGGAATACAAACTGGGACAAGCATTTGGACAACTCTGATAATATCTATTAAAGCCACACATCTATATGTCCTTTGACTGCATTAGGGCCCCAATTTTTCCCTCCATCCTCTAGTCATAGGCTTTAGTCCATACAACTCTGCAGTTTCTCCTACCTTCACAGAAGAAATGCATTTCCCTGTTCCTTGGCTTCAGACTCAGCTGTGGAATGTTTGGGACAATGGAGTGTTAACAGATGTGTATTTGCACATTCTGTTATGCTCCCTTTGCTTCAACCATCTCCTTATGGACAATATGCCCTGGGTAGCCCACTGGTCCCAGAAGGAGAACAGCTTAGCTTACCAATGACCTGCATCTGTGGTATATCCCTGCAATAGAACACCAGACAGCAATAAAGAAGAGCAAACTACTGCTGCCCTTGACCATGTCAATGAACCTCACAAACATAATATTAAACTAAAGAAGCCTAAGACAAAACTGTAAGCACCCTGAGAGCCTATATGAAGTCCATAAACAGATAAAGCTAATCTGCTTTTGATAGTATATTTAGTATATTTATACTAAATAGTATAAATATAAAAGCATTCTGAGAACTGAGAAGGGGCACAGCCAACTCCTGCTGTGGTTTTCACTGCTCAAAACTCACGTAGTAGGAGAGTCTGGATGGATCTGCAGGGCCTGGGAGCCAGTCATGAGTCTGGAGAGAATAGAGATGAGGAGAGATAGGTTTCCTGCTTCCCCTAAACCAAAAACCAAACCCCCTTAGAAACTTAATATGTGGTGCTGAGAACAGACAGGGAAGATGGCCCCAGTGGGCAAGCCTTAGAAGCCTGAATTGTCTCTGTAGTGAAAAAAGTATTGGGGTTTCCAAATAGGTTTACCTCATTACCTGCTAGTGAATTGGAGATGGCCCTTTGTATCAGTGTAATGGTCAAGTATGAGAAGTCTTCATAGGTTTTTCCCAGTACTATTTACTCTATTAGCTATTACAAGGCCAATGCATCCTCTGAGTTTCACTCATGCTCCCTCTTCCAGAAACCTGGCCGTGCAGCCCCATGCCTCCCGCCTCTGTTCTCCACACCCAGTGGGTTGCTAGGTATCCATTTCCAGTACTCACACGGTACCCTGGGCACATCTCCAATGACACATTCACCACACTGGATTGTCACTGCTGTGCTTTTATTCTCCACTGGACTATAGGCCCCTTGAGTCTAAAAGCCATTGCTTGAATTGATTCTTGCACCAGCTGCTCAAGAACCTTGTGAAATAACTGCTGTTCCCCAGACCTAACATGCTGTTCCTGCCTCTCCGTTTAACTCAGATCCCAACTCCGGTAAGTTTTCCACTACATAGGACCCTCCTTGATTTCTGGTGCTACATGCACTTTCCCCTTCTCTGAAACCCTGTGACCTTAAGAGTTAATCGTCAGTACCCTCCATTACTCCCTAACAATTTCACACTTACTGTATCTTCCCAATTAACTTTTAATTACCAGCTCAATGCCCACAGCACAGTCGTTATGGTGCCAGCCACGTACACCGAGGCTGGCAGGTTGGAACCTGGCCCGGGCCAGCTAAACAACAATGACAACTACACAAAAAATAGTCAGGTCTGTGGCAGGTGCCTGTATTCTCAGCTACTTGAGAGGCTGAGGCAAGAGAATCACTTAAGCCCAAGAGTTTGAAGTTGCTGTGAGCTGTGACACCACCACCCTCTACCAAGGGTGACATGGTGAGACTGTCTCAAAAAAAAGAACAACTTTTAATTACCAATGTCAATATTAATATTCTTTCCTAGCTATTGCTGTATATTCATAGATATGTTTAGATACCCAGCTAGCTAGCTAGTTAACCTACTGAGAGGTTAGAGCACATATATACCCCATAACCTAATTTTTGTCCCTCAACAATAGGATGTGGAAATCTTTCCAAGTAAATGCTTCTCACGATAACCATTTACCAGTCCTTACCGATGAGCCTTTAGGTCTTTTCCAATATTACTCTATTATAAGCAAGACTGAAATCAATATCTTCGTACATCAATCATTTCAGCCTTGTATAATTATATCCTTAGAATTCATCCCCTGAGATGTTACTGCCAAGTCAAAGAATTGTATTTTTTATGTTCACTCCTTTGACCACTGTCCAAAAACACAGTATCAGCTCAGGGGCCCCAGATCCTCTTCCTAGAAGCACGCCTTTACCACGTCTCACTCTTTCAGAATGATCCAATTTAGGGGGGAGGGACTTCTAATAGCACAAAGCTACCTGACATCCTGCAGTCCTCTATCTTTGCTTAAGAGTGTGTTTGTCTGTGCCTGTGCGTGCGGGCAGGCATGTGCGTGGGGGCGGGGTAGGTGAAGCTGTTGAAAGGTGATGTCAGTCAGATTTCTTCCTTCCCTGTCTCCAGCACAAGTAAACATTTCATATCACCCTTAAAATTGTCATAAAACATATGCGAAGAAGCCAATCTCCCATTAATCAAAGAAATGCAAATAAAATAAGTTTTTCAGCTTGGTTTTTATTGTAATTTTAGGGTAATGGCAAAGAACAATATTCTCTGTCAATACAGAGAATACGTGTTTTTCTCTGCACGTTTTTCTGTTCTCTTTCCTAACTACATTGGGAATTAGGATAATTTCAAATAACAGGGATGACGGCAGCCACTCACATATTGATACTCATTTTAATAGCTATATTTCTAGTATCTCACTCATTACGCACGAAGAGGTCTTCAGTTGAGCATTATATTTCTATTTCTATTTTACTTCCAGTTCTATCATGAATAAATGACTTTTATCAAATGCATTTTTTGCATCTCTGAAGACGAATATGCAGAAACTGGTAACTTACCACGGGTGATATAAACCAGACAGTTTTACCTGCCTACCCCACTGTGCAACAAAGAACTGTTTCTGTCAAAAGATGAGATGTGTTCCAAGTTTCTGAGCCAAGACTCAAAAACATAGTTAAAACACATGTTCCAAGTATATCTGTGGTATAAAAGTAATAACTGTTATTCAAGATCCGTGTCACAAACCATATCAAACCCTGTTAATTAATTCATCTTAAAGAAACCAAGACAAATTTTGTCTGGATCCAGTCGGTGAAGAAAAAAAAAAAATCCTGACTGAGATGGGAAGACTCATTGTCAGAGAACAGGGTAAGATTAGCTGCAAATAACTTTCCCAGCAAAATCAGATATCCATTTCTTTCCCCAATTTAGAGACCCGAGTGGGTCCCAAGATGTTTCATCCTTCCCTCCCAAAGTTTAAGAAATTAAATGTCTCTAATGAATCCAATTTCAGAAATTGGCGTTGTTTCTAAATTCTGATTCTTCTACTTGGCTAAGAATAAATCTATTAAAATACTAAGATTTGCCAGTACGTGGTACCCCGCGTGCTCTCACCACCTGCAGCTAGTTATGCTATCTTTGAACTAAACCTCTCTCTCTACTTATTTCTATGATTAAGCACTACTAATGGCATTTGGACCACAAAGGGTATAACTTACATTAATGTAATATGATGATTTAGATTGTATAAAATAAATATTATGGCACTAAATGCACGCATTCAGGAGCAATGAAGCTTTCACTGTGACTCCCTTCTCGTGATTTATTGCCCGATGCTCTGCACACGCCAAGGCACCACGAAGGATGGGAAAATAAGTCAGGTGCTGAACCTGCCATCACGGGCCTCACAGTGAGAAAGACAAAACCGTGCACACGGTGACAGGAACTCAGGAAAGATAAGGGGTCACGCGAGCTCTACAAGAAGGAAGCTTACACTCAGTGATCGGAAACGGCTTGGAGAACAAGCGGCTTCTGGATATCAGACGTGGAAAGCAAGAGGAGATTTCTCCATGTAGAAAAGAGAGAAAAGGCATTCCTAGATGAGAAAGGCATGTTCCCAGCACAGGAATTATAATAACATGGGCTTCTGGTCTATGCTGGGAAAACAAAGATAACTCTTCGACCAGATGACCGGTTATAGGAACCACGGGAAGGAGGGATATAGCTGGGAACCGCAGATGTGCTCGCTCAGTCAAGACCTTGACTGTCATGCTAGGAAGCAAGACTTCCACTCTGCAGGCAATGGGTGGGTGTTAAAGAGGCTCCTAAGAAAAGGCATATGGTATGCTCAGTGTTGTGTTTTAGAAGGTAGAAAAGGTAGACTTCTACGAATAGTTGAAACTCTGTGAGTGACCACCCAAGGGACTGTGAAAAACTGGTCAACATAAGAACTTCCATAGATGCATGTGGTGTATGTCTGGCCAGTCTACGAAAATTAGGTCAACTTAAAGAGGTGGTCAGGGTAAGGAAGTGGTCAACTATGGAGGTTCTACTGTATTTTAGCAAAGATCACACACAAAGTTAAGTGTAGTATACTTTACACAGCAAGACACTTGTGCTCAACTATCTATTAATTGATGGATACACATACTGATAGGCTTAGTAACAGCAGAGAATGCTTCTTTTTTTTTTTTTGAGACGGAGCCTCAAGCTATCCCCCTGGGTAGAGTGCCATGGCATCACAGCTCACAGCAACCTCCAACTCCTGGGCTCAATCGAGTCTCCTGCCTCTGCCTCCCAAGCAGCTGGGACCACAGGCACCCGCCACAACGCCCGGCCATTTTTTTGTTGCAGCCATCATTGTTGTTTGGAGGGCCCGGGCTGGGGATTCGAACCTGCCACCTTAGGTGTATGTGGCTGGCGCCTTAGCCGATTGAGCCATAGGCGCCGAGCCCAGAGAATGCTTCTTGTTGCTCAATATCTATTCATCTTTTTCACACTGAAGAACTCACAAAATTCAGCTGTCCCCTGACTAACCAAAATAAACACATCTCCCAATTTGTCCTGCAGCCAGATGTAATTTGTGTGACTGGGTTATGGTTCGTGAAATGTAATCGCAGTACATGCATCTACATTTCCATTGCCGTGCATTCCTCGAAGGACAGGCTTTCCTCTCTTTTTTCCTCACTCTGCAGGGATGTGTATGTGCTGTCTGGAGCTAAAGTCGCCATCTCGGGCAATGAGATATAAACTTAGAAATGGAGGCCACACATATTAGAACAGTAAGACAGGAAGAGCCTGGACTCTGAGAACACATCCCAGAAGTGCTTGCTCTATCTGGTATTTTCAGGAGGGAAATAAAGAAACTCTGACCTATTCTGAGCTTTAAGTATTTGGAATTAAACCAAATCCTATGATATGGATGGGAAAGTGACACTAGGGGCTTGCTTTGGCTACGTGTCCAGCCACTCTGTTAGCTGCACCTCAGCAACTTAGAGAATTCTGTCGGGGGTGGAGCGAGCTGTACAGGACAAGCCAATTAAATTCAGAAAAAACTGCATTAAACTGAAGAAAAGCACACATGCCACATTTACATAAATTATCCATGTATTTGGCCAAAATTCAAGTCTTGGTAAATACTGAACGACTGAATTTATACCAAGTATTTTTCTAATCACAAGGCAATTAAGCTAGATATCAATAACACAAAAATAATCTTCTTATGTTTAAAAACTAATTGTATGAAAAAACAAAAACAAAACAAAACAAAAAAAAACTTAATTGTATGATGATTGGCTAATGTCTAGCTCCCATCTACATTGGAGGTTCTATAACAGAAACTAACTGACCAAGCTGTCCCCCCCACAAAAAAACAAAAAATGTTTGTAACGATGTTAATAATACATTTAAAAGTTATTGAGTTTTAGTTCCATCAAAAATACACAAATAATATAAACATACAATTCACACACATGCACTCACATATAGACATACCAATATCAATGGTCAATAAACAGAAAGTGATGTTCAACCTCACTAGTAATCAGAGAAAAGCAAATTAAAAATAACCTTATTAGAAATAAGGTTTTACTTTTATGCAACATTAATAATTTAATAATAATAATTTATAATATCCATATTGGTGAAGATGGGAAACAGGCACTACTGTTCTACGATGCTGATGGAAACTCGTACTAGTACAGTGTTGATCATGGACAATTTGGAAGCATCTGTCAAGAATTGAATGGTTATACTCCACAATCCAACATTTCCACATCTGACTCCACCCGACAGTACTACACTCAATGTGTGCATAGAGTTCACTACATCATTTTCATATTAGGTAAAACTGGAATCTACCTAACGTCTCTCAATAGGACATTTTCAATAGGAAAACTGTTAAATAATTAGATTCATTCTAAAGAATATAATGAGTTGGTTAAAAAGAATAGAGAACTAATATACTGGGAAAGGGAAAGAAACTTTCCAACAATGCAGGTAGAAGTTTCCCACTAGGGGGAGAAAAAAATACTACACATGCGTAGAAACACGTGTATATCCACGTAAATACATTTTTCAAGAATCCCGGCGGCCATACACTTCTCTTCACAGAGCTTACCACCAAGAGGCAAATGGGCTGAGACAGCACATGAAGGGCAAGTGTAAGAAGGGCTTACCCATTTTTACTGTACTGATTTCCATATTACAAAATTCACTTCAATACATACTTTCCTGAATTACCTGTGTCGCTAAAAATAATTTAGCAAATTACTATAATAGAAGGATCCCAAATCCCTAGTGATGTATACGGCGGTGCATGAACTAGGCCTCAGCCTCTCTAACTAACTGGAAGTGTTCATTCCATTGTCCCCAGCTGATTTAAGTGTTTCTGAATACCAGAGGGCCTGTACTTGATACAAAGCCCCTCAAAGTAAGAAACATTTTTCTAAACTAATTGTACTTACCATATTTTTGAGACTTAAAGTCAGGAATTCCTATTAAGTACCTTTCAAGGTGCCTGACACGTAAGAGCTCAAGTCATGGCAGTTATTATCACTGTCAGTATCTCTAGAACTATTCACTGCACTGCAATACACACTTTATAATAAATGTACATTTTTCTGAGCTTACCAAAAATTCAGCCATAGTCAGCCTGAGAAAGTGTGTACACAGGGATAGGCCCAAACATACTCTTAACCTCCTCCTCCAGACCCCGATCGATCAAATTTAATAAATATTTCAGTTCTGGAATTGACATCTTGGGATTAGCCTAAAGTAAATGCTTGTCGAACCTACCTCACTTTCCATCATTATTTGCTACGCAATCAAGTTAGTTTTAATCCATTAATTATCTATAAGTATGGAAAGAAATATATTCTTTGCACTGAATTCGGACTATATATACGCCATATACTATAGATTTAAACAACAACTGTACAGTTTATTCACTGTGTAGTCACTTTGCTAACACTGTTTGGATTTAATCAAATGTCCAAAAGAAATTCCATCATTAGACTCCGATAAGATATGAGAAATGAGCTCTCTTACTTCCAAAGGGGTGGCCAAATTCTAACTCACAATTGATAAGAAGTTCTGTATTATTTTTTATATCACAGAACTGTCACCCACATATAGTTACCACCTTATTTGAAGTTAGAGCCTTGTTTTCAAACTATAAACTAAAACTGCCTACAACAGTGCCCAATATTACTTTAGTTCTTTATGAGAATAACAATCTTATGTCAGTAAAGAACTGTTAAGAAATGATTCATTGACTAAATTTTAATATAAAACATGCAATTCAAACACATATTAATATACAATTATATTTTTCATGAAAAATTGTCCCAATTTTGTACACAATCCTTTGCTGTGACATTAATAATAACAATAATTACAGTCATGCATCTTTTAACGATGGGGATACATTTTGGTAAATGTATTAAGTGATTTCATCATCATGTAAACATATAAAGCACACGTACACGGACCTAGGTGGTACTGTCTACATACTTACATACCCCTAGGCTATATGGGACGGCCTACTACCCTGGGCTATATACCTGTATATCAAGTTGCTCTACTCAATACTCCAGACAACTGTAAGACAATGATAAGTATTTGTGAATCTAAACATATCTCAACATAGAAAAGGTAGAGTAAAAACATGGTGTTATAATTTTATGGGACCATCATTCACTGAACTATTGATATGCAATGCACAACTGTATACTGTCATACAATGAACATGCTCTGTGTTCTGTTAACAGTGTAACTGTTAAAAACATATTACTAGGCTCAGCGCCTGTGGCTCAATCAGCTAAGGCGCCAGCCACGTACACCTAAGGTGGCGGGTTCGAATCCCCAGCCCAGGCCTGGCAAACAACAATGATGGCTGCAACCAAAAAAAATTGGCCGGGCGTTGTGGTGGGCACCTGTGGTCCCAGCTACTTGGGAGGTGGAGGCAGGAGACTCGCTTAAGCCCAGGAGTTGGAGATTGCTGTGAGCTGTGATGCCATGGCACTCTACCCAGGGGGATAGCTTGAGGTTCCGTCTCAAAAAAAAAAACATATTACTAATTATGCAAAACAAATTTTAATTTACTATGTGCTTAATTTAATATCCTATGGTTTGCGGCTAAGATAAAATAATTTAATAAGTAACATAAATCATTTTTCTTACCATATCAAAATGTGATGAGGAATATTTTTCTATATATCCAAACTAAAATATATACCACCCAGATAGTCAGCTACAAATTAACGATACTAATTTATATAGTTGTTATGTGTAGATTTAAGTACTCTGTGAAATCCATTTGTCCATTTTTGATAGGGCAAAAGTACTACTTTGTGTAAAATAGTGTATATCTACACTCATTTATTCAAGTCCCTCACACTGTATCCCTACTTAAAATGGGCTTAAAATAAACTTTAAGTCAAAAGCTATAAATAGAAACAAAAAATGTCATTACATAATGACAAAGGGGTTAATTCATAAAGAGGATCCAATATATATGTGTCCAATACTGAACCACCTAAAACTATAAAGCAAATATTAACATATCTGAAGAGAGAGAGAGAGACTAAGAAACAAAAATAGTTGGGGACTTCCATATCCCACTTTCAGAAAGGACAAGACATCTGGACAGAAATCATAAGGAAACAGCAGACTTAAACTGCACTTTAGATTGAATGGAGCCTATACATATACAGAAGATTCCATCCAAGGGCAGCAGCAAATATTCTTCTCAAGTGTACATAAAACATTCTCCAGCATAAATCACCTATTAGGTCACAAAACAAATTTAAGATTAAAATCATATCAAGTATTTTTTTACTACAATGATATGAAACTAAAAATTAATAATAGGAGGAATTTTGGAAAATTCACTAATACAGGGTAATTAAACAACATGCTCTTAAATGACCAATGGGTCAAAGAAGACATTTAAAGGGAAACTTAAAAATATTTTGAGACAGGCTTGGCACCTATAGCTCAGCGGCGAAGGTGCCAGCCACATACACTAGAACGGACAGCTTCAAATCCAGCCCGGGCCTGCCAAATAACAATGACAACTACAACCAAAAAATAGCCAGGCTTTGTGGTGGGTGCCTCTAGTCCCAGCTACTCGGGAAGCTGAGGCAAGAGAATCGCTTAAGCTCAAAGTTTGAGGCTGCTGTGAGCTGTGATGCCACTGCACTCTATCCAGGGTGACAGCTTGACACTCTGTCTCAAAAATAATAAGAAGAAGAAAATATACATTTTGAGACAAATGAAAACAGACATACAACATACCAAAACTTATGGTATGCAGCAAAAGCAGTTCTAAGAAAGTTTATATTAATAAATGCTTATATTAAAAAAGAAGATAGATCTCCATTAATAACCTAACATTACACCTCAAGAACTAAAAAAAGAATAAACTAAACCCAATGTTAGTAGAACAAAGAAAATAAAGATCAGAGTAGAAATAAATAAAATAGAAACTAGAAAAAATAGAAAATAGGGACAAACTAGGAGAGAAACAACATTGACAACTTTTGGAAAGACTAAGGGAAAAAAACAAGAACATAAAATAAATAAAAGAAGAACTGAAAGAGGAGACGTTACAACTCATACCTCAGAAATATAAAGGATTAGAGACTACTGTGAATATCTACATGCTGGCAAATAACTTAGAAGAAAATGATAGCTTCTTAGACAGATACAATCTCAAGACTAGGTTACGAAGAAAATCTGACTGAACCAGTAACGAATAAAGAATTTGAATCAATAATACAAAGTCTCTCACCAAATAAAGCTCAGGACCTAATGGTTTCACTATTGAACTGTACCAAACAATTAAAGAAGAATACCAATCCTTCTCAAACTCTTCTAGAAAACAAAAGATAAGGAAATACTTCCAAACACTCATCATATGAGGCCAGCATTACTCTGACGCCTGAAAGCCAGATAAGGATACTCTAAGAAAAGATGCAAGCCAGTATCTCTGATGAACATAAAAGCAGAAGTCCTCAACAAACTACTGGAAAACTGAATTCAACAGGACATTAAGAGGATAATTCACAAGGATAAAATGGGATTTATCCCAGGGATGCAAGAATGGTTCAACATATGCAAGTCTATAAATGCGATACATCATATTAACACAACAAAGGGCAAAAACTATATGATCATCCCAGTAGACGCAGAAAAAGCATTTGACAAAATATTACATCTTTTTATGATTAAACTCAACAAACTAGGTATAGATGGGATATACCTCAATACAAAAGAAGCCACATATGACAAACCCACAGCCAACTCATACTCAGCAGTGAAAAACCATGCCTCTAAGATCAAGAAAAAACAAGGTTTTTTCTCTCACACTTCTATTCAACATAGTACCAAATGTTCCAGCCAGACCAATTAAGCAAGAAAAGAAATTAAAGGCATCCCCATTTGCACATGACATGATCTTATATGTAGAAAACTCAAAAGACTCCACCAAAAAACTGTTTGAACTAATAAACAAATTTAGTAAACATGTAAGATATAAAATCAACATGCAAAAATCAGTAGCATCTACACATAAACTGAAAAAGAAATTGAGAAAATTATCCCATTTACAACTATGATATATATATATATATACATACATATATATATATATATACTTTTTTTTTTTTTAAATAGAGACAGAGTCTTGTTTTGCTGCCCTTGGTAGAGTGCTGTGGTGTCACAGCTCACAGCAACCTCCAGCTCTTGGGCTTAGGTGATTCTCTTGCCTCAGCCTCTGGAGTAGCTGAGACTATAGGCACCCGCCACAATGCCAGCTATTTTTTTGTTGCAGTTTGGCCATAGCTGGGTTTGAACCCAGCACCCTACTCACTGAGCCACAGGTGCCACCCTATAAAAAATATTTTTAAATAAGTTTAAACAAGGAAGTGAAAGACCTATAAACTAAAAACTATAAAACACTGATTAAAGAAATCAAAGAAGACACAAATGAAAAGCTACACTGTGCTCTTAGATTGGAAAAGTTAATGTTGTTAAAATATCCATACTACCCAAAGCAGTCTACAGAATCAACACAACTTTTATCAAAATTCCAATGTCATTCTTCACAAATACAGAAAAAAAAACCCTAATTTTATATAGAATCACAAAGGACCCCAAATGGTGAAAACAATTCTGAGCAAAAGAACAAAGCTGGAGGTACCACACCATCTGACCTCAAAATATACTACAAAGCTACTGTAATCAAAACTGCATGGCAATAGCATAAAAACAGACACATAGTTCAACGGAACAGACTAGAGATCTCAGAAATAAATTAATGCGTTAATAGTCAATTGATTTTTGACAAAAGTACCAAGAACACACAATGGGGAAAGGATAGTCTCTTCAATAAATGATTTTCTGAAAACTGGATATTCACATGTTAAAGAATGAAACTAGAGCCTTAGTTCATACAATATAAAAAAATCAACTCAAAATGAATAAAAATTTAAACATAAGACCTCAATCTATAAAACTACTGGAAAAAAATATTGGGGGGGGGGCAGGGCTCCATGATATTGATCTGGGCAATGATTTTTTTGATACAACCTCAAAAGCACAGGCAATGAAAGCAAAAAAAGACAAATGCCATGACATCAAACTAAAAATCTTCCACACGGCTAAGTAAACAATCAGCAGAGTGAAGAGGCAACCTATACAATGAAAGACAATATCTGCAAACACATATTTCATAAAGAGTGAATATTCAAAATATTCCAGGTACTCAAAGAACTCAATAGTAAGAAAACAAGTAAAACTAATTTTAAAAAAATGAACACAAGACCTGAATAGGCATTTCTCAGTTGAAATTGAAAACTACAAGGCTATATATTACTTCCCACCTGTAAGAATAGACATGACTAAGAAGATGGAAGAGTCAAGTGACGTGGAGAAAAGGTAACTTCTGCACAACCTTAGTTGGTGGGAATGTAAACTGGCATGACCAGTATGAAAAAAGTATAGAGACTTCTCAAGAAATTAAAAGTAGAACTACCACATGATCCAGCAGTTTCCCACTACTGGGTACATGTCCAGAGGGAATGAAATCAGTATTTCAAAGAGTTATCTGCACCCCCATGTTTACTGAAGCATTACTCACAATAACCAAGATATGGAAATAACCTAAGTGTCCATCAATAGACGAATGGATTTCAAAATATGGTATATACAAGGACTGACAATTAAGTTTGTGAATTTATCCTACAAAGAGTGCCTTGAATGATGGACTAGGCACTGGTGCCAGTGCATAGATTCCTAAGGAAGTACTTCAAAGGAGACCCTAATATAAGGTGACCAGATTTTAACATTGGTAAAGAGGGACACCATTGGGGGGGGGCCTGGGGCGGGGGGGGGGGGGGGGGGGGCCCACAAAAAAAAAAAAAAATTTATAAAAATTAAAATATAAAAATGTGAAAAAAAATATATTTTAAAAATAAAATTATAAAAAAATAAAAAAAAAAAAAAAA
>CAUYQV010087845.1:0-62786 GCA_963574575.1 Galagoides demidoff | reverse complement strand
GGGAAATTGGCACAAGTTAGGGGTGGCTGGGGAGGGAGTAGATGACAACAGGTGAATTGTCCTAGAGAGTTATGGACGCTATGTTAAGGAACAGGGACCATATCCTTGAGGTGACACAAACCTACTGATGGGTTGAAACAGAAGACCTTAAAGGCACATTTGTATTTGGGGCACTTTCCACTGAAAGTTCTGTGGAAGATGAACTTGCGGCTGGCAATGTCACAGGTAGGGAGAATAATCAGAATGTTATTCCAGGGGGCGAAACAAAAAGGTCTTTAGCCAGAACATACACAGTAGAAATGGAGATGTAGGGACAGATTACATGTATCTAGATGGTGAGAATAGCACGGTTTGGGGATCATCTTATTATATGTAGCAAAAAGATATGGAGAGGGGAAGTTGCCACAACTTCCAGGATTCCATCACAGACACCAGGGGACTAGTCACAGGAGAAGTGGAGGGATGGCAATCTCAAGTTTGGACAAGTTACATTTGATGTGCTGGTGGGGTCTTGGTCTTAGGCTCAATACATTGGTACAGATCTAAGACTCACAGGAAAAGTTAGAGAAACAGATGAGATTTGATGATTATTTACCAAGAAGTGGTGGATAAATCCTGATATAGAGGAGGTTGTCAGGAGAAACATCAAAAATTGTGAACTCCATGAGTCAAGCATGAAACTCCAGAGTAGACAGGAAGGACCAGGAGAAGGAGAAGGGACCCCTGCAGGGGACTGAGAAGGGACAGCCGAAAATACGGGAATAGCACAAGTGAGATGGATAGTTCAGAAGTTAAAGGAACCAAGACATTAAACCCCAGAGGCAGGTAAGGAGTGCCAGGTGGCCTTGGGATGTGGCCACGCAGAGGTCATTGTTGGAGGCATCAGCGCTGCTTTAATCAAGGGCCAGGGAATGGAGCCCACAGGCAGAAGCCACAGTGCAGAGGGAGAAAGAAAATGTGGGAAGTAAGAAAATAGACAACCAGTAGAGACAGCACTTTCTTTTTTTTTTTTTTTTTGGAGACACAGTCCCTCTATATCACCCTCAGTAGAATGCTATGATGTCACAGCTCATGGCAACCTCAAACTCTTGGGCTTAAGGGATTCTCTTGCCTCAGCCTCCCAAGTAGCTGAGACTACAGGCACCCGCCACAATGCCCAGCTATTTTTTGTTGCAATTGTCACTGTTGTTTAGCAGGCCCAGGTCAGGTTCAGATCCACCTCCCTTGGGGTAAGTGACTGGTGCCTTAACCACCAAACTATGGGCGCCGAGCCTGCACTTCCAAGAAACAGGGCTGGACTAGCATGGAGGTGTGAAGGAAGCAGACAACAGTACCGCGCAGCTATAGCTGGAGGAATTTGTTTTTAAAATAGAAAAGGCCAGAACTTTTTTATATACAGAGAAGGAGCTGGTAAGGAGGGAGACAAGTAAGGTATCTCAAGAATGGAGGAAAATGTATCCAATGTACTCAGCTCTACTATGAAACCAATATATAATCACCCACACTTCCATAGGAAAGCTATAACCCAACTATAGCCCAAGATGAATGGGAAAGAGGAGAAGAGGGGAGGAGAGGGGGGAGGATGAGTGGAGGGAGGGTAATTGGTGGGACAACACCTACAGTGCATTTTACAAGGGTACATGTCAAATCTATTAAGTGTAGAGTATAAATGTCTTAACACAATAATGAAAAAGTGCGGTAAAGGCAATGTTAACCAGTTTGTTTGTAAGTATTTCAAATTGTATATAAAACCAGCACATTATACCCCATAAATACATTAATGTACACAGCTAATAAAAAAATGATAATAAATAAATAAATAGACAGGAGAGAGATCGTAAGTAGAATTCAGATCTGGAGGAGTCAGCAGGTGGGTCAGAGGGGAACACAAGCCAGAAGGAAGAAGGCTTCACCCTCAGAGGGGCCATCTGTCCCTCACTTCAACTGTGACCTCTCCTCAACACGGGACAGCCATTGCTTCTTTTTATGCTCCTGGCCAGAGCTGTTCAGCCACTATGTTGCCAACCCATTTTTTTACTTTCCACTTGAAGGAGCCACCATCTTCTCCAGCCAAAATAACTGTAGTGGTCTCTGAACTGGTCTCCGTCATTCTGACACCCCCTCTGCCAGCCATGGTCTATTCTCAAAATGAGCCAGAGTGATTGTGTTAAAAGGCAAATCCGATCATGTCACCGTCCAGCTCAAAACCTTCCTTCGCACTGGAGCATAAGCCACAACCTATGTGTGGCCACTGTCCCCTGTCCTGTCTCTGCCATGCCCTTTCCGTTCTCTGACCTGACTCACTCTGCCTCAGACACATGGGCCCCCTTGCAATCCTGCTGTGCTGCTCCCGGGCCTTTGAACTTGCTTTGCCCTCTACTTGAAATTCTCTTCTCTCAAATTTCCATCTCAACATCTCACCTCCTTTGCTTTTACTCAAATTCCATCTTCTTAGTGAGGCCCTCCCTCAACCCTGTCTGAAATTGCAATGCCTTGAACGTTCCCCGTCTCTTTCCCCTGTTTTATACTTCCCAGCATGCAAGAGGGTCTAATAACATATATTTCACTTATATCGGGGTTGTTTTGTTGTTGTTTTTGTTTTTTACTATCTCTCTCCCCATTAGAAAGAATGACAGTCCCAAGGGAACAGAGATTTTCCTCTGTTTGCTAATGTATCTGCAGGTTATGGGACAGTCACCTACAGGCAACAACCCTGGATCAGGGCTTGTGATGTAAAGGAACAAATGAATGACACCCCCTCCCCTGGTGTTTATAACTGCGTACTAGACTAGTATCTCTAAAAGGAATTCTAAAAAGCATATGCCACTTAAATATGTATTTGTTTTTCATACAAAGGTTAGGTTTCATTTTGGTTTTTAATCCACTTAATTGCTGATGTTTGAGTAAGTGTGAGATAAGTTTGGGCATCAATTGTCTAAACAGAAATTTGTATTGACGATGGTCTTTTAAAAGAATTAAATTAGAATTCAGAGACAACACAGGGAGATCCATTGTCACATGGATGGAGAGTGACAATCACCACCCCCATCTCATTACTCCAGTGCACGGGGAGGGCTGTTCTAACTGACCACTGACAGCTGTGATCTGTCAGTGGTCAGGACTGTAATGGCTCCAGTGCCTGCATTAATGAAAGATGAACTTGGGGTATTATGTAATTTCTCAATTACTTAAAACCTATGGTATTATTTTTAGAAAAATCACATTTACCATCTGAATGTCTACCAACATATTAATAGGTATTAATATCCAAACCCCAGCACAAGTGGAAATCTTTTTTTTTTTTTTTGAGACAAAGTCTCACTATGTTGCCCTCAGTAGACTGCCATGGTGTCACAGCTCACAGCAACCTCAAACTCTTGGGCTTAAGCAATTCTCTTGTCTCAGCCTCCCAAGTAACTGGAACTACAGGTACCCACCACAGCACCGGGCTATTTTTTTGTTAGAGTCGTCATGTCATTGTTGTTCTAGCTGGCCTGGGCTGGGCCAGAACCCTCCAGCCCTAGTGTATGTGGCTGACGCCCTAACCACTGAACTATGGGTGCTGAGATACAAGAAGAACTCTTTACGTTTTTCTTTCATTATTTCAAATAAAGTTATTGCATGGTACAAATTAGATACAGCTCCATATTAAAATTTTATGTTTATTTGAAGAATAACATTTCCACTAGAGAACATCTGCATAAGTACAGAACATCAACTTTACAAAGGAGTCTTGTTACAAAATCCAGAGAGAATGGAGGAAAACATCACTTTAGCACTCTTAAAAATGCTTTGGTTATTCGTGTTCATTGAAGGCATAAATCTAAAAGCATCCATCGTCACTAAGGGAAACGAAATATTTTAAAGGAGGATGATTTGGAATTTAAAAAATTAATATGATAGATGCCAACTATTTCTTACATGAGGCCAGAAATGGAGAAACATCCTAAGAAAGAGTGTGATCTAGGATGGCAGGCAAATTCCAGTCCTGGGCACCCTCACACGTCCCCATGCAGGACGATGCCCTGAAACCAGCAGGTGTCTTTCATTTCCAACAGTAACAACCGTGGGTTTTGTAAGTGACAATCACTCACCATTTCCCCCAGGAAAGTGCTTTGGCTTATCTGCAGAATCTCCTGCAATGTGAATTGTGTCAGGCTCTTAGTTTTCCCCATCGCTTAGTGAGACAGTCTATCAAGCACTTGTTTGGAGCTCCAGACATCAGCACAGCATTGAACAGAAGCCCCTGTTTGCAGGGTGTAAAACTCACCTACTATAGAGCAAACAGAGCGGGAATAGCTTGTGGCTGCTGTTGCCTCTGTGGTTGCAGCGATACTTTTTCAACTGCACGTAAAGTAGAAGATTTAGTGCGTACGTTTTTAGCGCACTAAATGTCTTAAAAGCCCATAAACATTGTACTTTCCTGGGCTAGGCCTGCTTGCATTGTAGGAATTTTACTAGGCATCTGATAAAACAGCCATAGAAGAACAGAATGAATGAATGACTCAAGTCAGAAGAATTTAGGTCAACAAGCATTTATTGAGCAGCTGCTGCATGCAAAGCCCTTGAGTTACATCGTGGGTTCTGTGGACATAAAGATAAAAAAGCATAAATAAAACCCCACCCACTGAGGATTCTTCCTGTCCTAGGGCAGAATGTCCAGCAGCCTTCAGCATCATTTATAGAAGACAGAAACTATTCTTCGTGCCCATGAATGTGCCTTACCATAACAACAAGGCCATGAATTGTATATTTGAATCTATTAAGCTAATTCTGTACCTTGTGGTTGAATTTAGATGGAAGCGGGGTTTTGGGGTGGGGGAGAAAGAAATTAACCCGATTAATTTGATACTACAAATCTGAGACATGACAATCAAGGGTATTTGTTCAAGTAGTATGAACAACTACTTAAAGCATTAGTGGGTATCGTTGTGGTTTGGGAATTGGGTTAAGAACAGTGAACTAAGCCTGGAGTCCTGAGTTGGTGGGTAGACTGCTGACACCAAGGGAAGTGACCTCAAGTGGTTTATTTTTCTGGACCTCAGGTTGATCCTCTATAAAATATGGGAGTCAGTTTAAAAGAATCCATAGATTTTATGTTTTTTCCTATTCTAATGTTTGTTTTTATTAGAATAGATTTGGGGCAAAGGTGTTGTCTTTTTAACATAGATGAATTATGTAATTCAAATTATATAATTTTAATACGTATATGGATATATTTAAATTTCATATAATTATATACTTATGCATTACTCTGCCCATCGCCAGAATAATGTACATTGTATCTAATACTTAATTATTTATCCCTCACTCCTTTTTTTCCCTCCCCTCTCCTTAGTACTCTAATTAATATTCTTTATTTCTAAGAGTTAGTACTGGAATGTCTTAATTTCACTGCAACTCTACCATTGACCAACCAGGTGACCTTAACAAGTCACTGAAAGTATCTGTACCTGTTTTCCACCTCTGTACAATGTAGATAAATTGCTAAGTAATTGTCAAGATCTTTTCCTAAGAACATAGAAAAGAATTTTTTGCCCACTTGTAAAATTTCAACATTTATTTTTTCAACATCAGAAGTAAAATCACAAGGAATGGAGGCAATCTCAGCCCCTCAAACTCAGTAACTGTTTTTATTATGTAAGGAATTGTGGTCAAAAACCACTGGGTCACATGGGAAGAAAGGAGTTTATCCTGAGTATCTTTTGAGATACCCAGAATTCAGGAAATCAGTTCTTCATTCTTTTAACATTTACTGAACACCTAAGAACAGTCACGTGAAACTAGAACCACAGAAGCTTTTGTGGACAGTCTTTTTCCTCATTTCATCTACTCTCCTGCCTGGTTAGATATTCCAGCTTCAGTCCAAGCTTGTTCCCCTTGACCAGGCATCCTCAAACTATAGCCCGCGGGCCACATGCGGCCCACTAGGACATTTATCTGGCCCGCCGGGTGTTTTTGCCACCGCTGCCTGTCCTGCTTAGTGCCACCTGTCCTTTTAAACTATAGTCTGGCCCTCCAACGGTCTGAGGGACAATGAAATGGCCCCCTGTTTAAAAAATTTGAGGACCCCTGCTCTAAGCTAATCACTTTGTCCTCTCTTTTAAAATGTTCGCGGTCTGCAAATGCCTGCCAGAAGAAATCCAAACTACATCACAAGGCTCGTTGATTTTCATAACCTAGTTCTACTGGCCTTTATTGAGTGTGAGATTACATTAAATTAGAGCTCTGGCCGCCCAGACATACAACAGAGATCCCACAAAAACAGGAACTCTTTTAGGCAAAAACATGTTATATTTATAAAAGATTTGATGAGATTTCTTTAAGATGGTTACAATAGGACATGTATGGTTTATACATATTTTATTATGTATAAAATAATTTTAATAGCTGTATTTATTTATTTTGAGGCTGAGTTTCAAGCTGTTGCCCTGGCTAGAGTGCTGTGGTGTCACAGCTCACAGCAACCTCAAACTCCTGGGCTTAACCCATTCTCTTGCCTCATTGTTATTTTAGCTGGCCTGGGCCGGGTTTGAACCAGCCAGGCTTGGTGTATGTGGCTGGTGCCCTACCCACTGAGCTACTGGCACCACCCTAGCTGTACTTATTATAATATTTATTAAAAATTTGATAGGTGCCTAGGACTGTACAAAACACTTTGTATATGGCATTCCATTTAAACTTCCTAAGGACTCTGAGAGGTACAAAGTATAGTTACAGAGTATAGTTAGGTAACCTTTTGCAGATCAGGGAAACTGAGGCATAGAGAGATTAAACAATTTTCCCAACGCCATGGAGATAATCTTTGGTAAAGCTGAGATTCAAATTCCAGCAGTCTGGCTTCACTGTGCTATTACCAGAAACTCTTTGCATGGAGTATCTAGACTGGAAAATTGGTTTAACTTCTCCAAATATTGCCAAGGTACATTTAGAAGAACAGGAAGTCCTCTGTGGCACAACAGCATGAAACTTGAGAGTGTAATTCCCACACATCAAGCTTAAAGTTAGAGAAGTTCCATTTGAGAAGAACAGCAATCATCATATGCCCTTGTTATTTTGTTTTGTAAATTTAAAAAAAGATGCAAACATCACTTGTTCTGAGCCATTATTCATGCTGAGTTATGCTTGCTAAGCTCTGCTTGGGAGGCATTCACCCTAGTGGCATAAACAGGGTTAACAAGAGACCAGCTTCCTGAAGCTCATTATGAAATATGCAAAACCACTTTATTTTTCCTCCTCCGAGAATAAATGTAACATGCCACCTATCAACTGACGAGAATAAATGTAACATGCCACCTATCAACCAAGTATCCATAGGGCACTAAGTACTTCAAAAAGTCTGTGAAAAAGTATGATTGTCTTATGACTCACACAGCTGAGAAGGAGACATGGACCCCACTTAAATGTAAATAATTAATAGAAATTCATTGTACCTGCATAGGGGTCATTGCCATAGGAAGCAAGCGACCTCGAACGACAGGTCAAATAGGTCTTTATATCCTAATTCTGCATCACAGCAAGCAGGAAGAGATACAGCAGCTAAATCATTGTGGTTAGCCTTGGGGTGGTGGTGGGGAGGGTAGGGGTGCATCCAGCCTCTACTCCCTCCACAACTTTCTTATCTCAAGTTTCTCCTCCTGGTTCTTCCCCTCCCTACGCACTCCCTTATCTTCAAGCCTCTTCTCAAAGTTCTCCTCCCCACCCTTAAGGGGGCTGTGACTAATGGATTCAAAGGAAGCTTCTTTTCCAAGGGTAGGGGGCTTGGTTATCACAGTTGAGAGCAAAGCAACTTCACAAATAGAAACAGGCAGCCAATTCCTGATGACTCCGCAGTGGAACTTCCCGACACTGGAGCTACGTGGATGGCAACAAAGCCCCTGGCCCCATCTTTAAAATGATTTCTTTCCTGCAACCCATCTGTCCTAGATGGACATCCACTCTAGACATAAGTTTTACATATTATTTAGACCCTAATTGGGTAGCTGATGAATTCAGTGAAAACAGTGTCAATGAGTCGTATGTTTAAGTGGTTCTTCATATCACATTTAAAGGTAAGAGATGAGAGGAGATGATGCCATGACTTCAAGAAACTGAGTGTATAATTAGCCTCATGAAGTGTACAACCTTCAACGTTGTTAACTGCTGCAGAGAAGCATTCAGACAAGATAATCCCTAACTAGGTTATAGGCCCTGAGAGCCTGGAGGGATGTTTAGAGGACCTCTGACCTCTCTTATTTGGAGCGGGCAATTCTCTGCTGATGCTTCTCTAACCTAGTTCTTGGTAGCCTTTAAAAGCAATTCTTTAAGCAACAATGGAATAGAAGTTATGTTAAAATGCAATAAAAATAAAGGTTAAAAGTTATAAAATAGAAATAGAGGAGATTTTAAACAGAAGATGAACGACTAGGCCAATGAGCTGAAAGGTTACAATTATTTTTTTTTGAAAAGATAAAAAAGGTTAAGATGAAAGGCTAAGACCCATGAGATGAAACATGGAAAAGAATTGTGTAAATTTGATCAAGGGTTGAGCACAAAAGCACTTACAAATGAAAGCCAGCGCCAAGAAAAGAAAACAATAAGAGAAAATACAGACTTTTCAAGTGAAAAGGCTGAAAAGCTGAGAGATTAAGGAGATAAGGATAAATAGGGGAAGAGGAAGGGAGAAAAAATGAGACGGGAAAAATCCTGCTAGAAGCAAACTGAGAGGAAGCCTTGGATTTCAGAGGACATGGGTGTCCAGAGGCCGCGTGGGGAGGCACTGGGGGCAGGAGATTAGATTAGATCCATCCCTGCCCTCCATTATCCAGATCCTGGAACCCCACCCAGGACCCACACAGAGCAGGGGCTCCCTTCCCACCGCATGGAACTAGGAGCATGAGGACCACCCAGTCCCCTTCTAACATTGTCACAGAAACTAGGCAAGTCACCCTGGTCCCACCCCATCAGCCAACTTAACCAGTTCTCAGAGTCTGAAAGACCTGAGTTCGCCTCCCAGATGGATTCCTCATTGACTGTGTGACTTTGGGCAAGTTACTCTCTCAACCTCTCTGAGTCCCAGGATCCCTCTCTGAGTTGTAACAGGATGGAGGGGCTAATGACGACAGGCGCACTAATAGTAGAGCTCATCTTTGTTTCATTACTAATATTTTTATTACTTTGCTTCTAGATACAGTCTGAGCAATTTCCTGCCACGTCTCCCGTAACCCTCACACCTGCCAATGGGACCACTTCCCTTCCCGGGGTCGGTCTCATCCCTCAGCTCCCACGTGTTCAGAGCGTTTCTAACCAGAAACTCACAGAGTGTGTTTCTCACCAACAGCATCATTGAACACACTTTGTTCTTGTGGATCTCAAATCCTAGTCCTCTAGAGGAAGAGGGTGGGCAGCTGGGAAGAAAACCCAGCCCAAGGGAGGTGGAGTTGATTTTCTTGAGCAAAGGGGGCTCAGAACCGCTAGCCAAGTCTTCCGCAGGATGAGGAAATACGGGCTTAATGATACTCCCTTCTTCACATTTCAGACTCGACGACATACGCACACTTTCTGTTCAATGCTTTTGATACGGACCACAATGGAGCTGTGAGTTTTGAGGTAAGTCTTGGGCCATTTTCATAGCATTTGACTTGAGACACTCAACAACCAAACTCAAACGTTTCTATCGCAAAGACTCAAGCAATTTCTATTTGAGTTTGGCCATTTGATCACTTTCCTTCCCCCCTGGAATGGCCAAGAAGCTCCCCTTATCTTTCAAAGGAAATGCACATGACGACCCACGTTTACATCTGCCATTCTACATCTGCTTGTACACGGACAGTCCATTGACTCAATTGTATCTGAACAACCCCAGAAGGCAAAGGATTTAACTGCTATTTGTGGGCACCTGCTGTAGGCTGGTCCCTGTGGTAGGACTTGGAAACACAAAGACGATGAAGCCAAAGGCTGTTCCACGGAAGGCCCAGAGAGTGGGGCAGCCAGGCAAGAAAATAAACGTAGAAAAAATATTCTATTCACCAGCTTGGCAGTTTTACAGACACATTTCTTTTTTGATCACAAACTTTAGGTGATCTTAGCAGAAGGATGCAATTTTGTCATGAAGTACTGTATAACGAAATGTTATATTCTTCCAGTACAACGAAATGTCTTAGATCATTACATAGTTATATATATACACACACATACACACACATATATACAGTGATGTCGGTCCTATGATTCAGGTGGCACAATGCAGGTCACAGTCATATGTTATATTTGATTCTAAATGTTGGGGAAATAAACCACACACTAAGTCTGATCAGCTGCAAAGATGGGAGCCTTTGATTTTTGTTAGGGGGAACTGTGCAAAAAAAAAAAAAAGTATAACTCATCTGCTTGCTTACATTCTGATTGGCTGTGTTTGGCTTCCTGCAGAATAGAATGCTACATTATCTTTGTAATTCCCGTTCCTGTGTTTAATGAACACCTATGCATGTCTGTACACACACACATATATGAAAATGAGGCAATTTGGGAGATGCATTTTGGGGGAGTGGGAGAGGATGCATCTTACACATGGGCAGAAATCTCAGGAAACACCCTGACAAAGGCAGGCAGAGGGTGGAAGGAGACGAGGAAGGAAAAGGTGGCTAGCGGTGGCAGGAGGGCAGTGGCTGGGAGCCTGCCCAGCGGGACTGAGGGACTGAGTCTGAAGGACAAGCAGGGTGGTGAGAATGGGGATCGCCGCTGGTTCTACAGGTATTGAAAGACCCTGCCCCTAGTCAGGATCCCCCCAAAGCTGGAGCAGCTCAGGAGGAGAAAGGCTCGAGATGGGATGGGAAGCAGTGGGCAGTGAGACAGAGGCCAGGCAGAGGCGATCAGGCCTGGGAACCAAGGGAGAGCCTGGAAAGAAAAGAAAACAAGAGGATAGAATACAAAATTCAGGAGCGGAGAGGGGATACCAGGGAAGGAGGCCGCAGCCACATGCAGTGTGCCCAGGAGCTTGGACTGCGCTCTAAGAGATGAGGAGTCCTTGAGGAATTTTTGGCAGGGATGTCAACGTCCCGAGCTATGTTCCTGGAAATACCAAGTGCAATTAACAGCTATTTATTCCAAGAGTCCAGATGGGAGCTGATGCTGAAAGCCTGAATTGCAGTGAGGGCATTTGAGGTGAAACAGGAAACGAGTTTGAAGGATATTAAAATAAAGCTGGTAGAATTATATTGCAACAAAATCTGTCATGCTAAAGAGAATCAAAGTTGATATGGCGACAGGCAGCCCCGTGGGTTCTAGGGGTTTGTGGAGTCAGGACGAGAAGGGAAGGGGCAGTCTTCTGCAGTACCGCTCAGCTCAGCCACTGCTTGTCTCTCGCGCTTTGCCCTGTCCTCATGCAAACTGGATGGCACTAATAGAAAGGTGGACTCACTAAATGTCACCCAGGGATGTCACTGAGAAGAGACTAGAAGCCGGAAATGGCTGAGGAGATGGCAGGAACTGAGAAGCGGAGATGGACGGGTTTACCCTGGGTGAGGAAGAGCAGTTAGCAGGGGACAGGGGACAACAGGGGAGTCTTCTAGGCAACAGTGTCCTGTGACATTTCTTCCTCTGCAAATGTCAACTTAAATCATCCGTGCTAAGCTGCATTTTACCAACAAGATCAATTCCAGGCCAGCCTTAATTTTCCTAGAACATAGAAGTTAAAGAATTTTTTTTTTTTGAGACAGTCTCACTCTGTTGCCCTCGGTAGAGTACCATGGCAGCATAGCTCACAGCAACCTCAAACTTTTGGCTTGGACTTAAGCAATCCTCTTGTCTCAGCCTCCCAAAGAGCTGGGACTACAGGTGCCTGACACAATGCCCAGCTATTTTTCAGAGACAGAGTCTCCTTCTTGCTCAGGCTGGTCCTGAACTCCTGAGCTCTGGCAATCTACCTGCCTAGGCCTCCCAAAGTGCTAGGATTACAGACATGAGCCACTGCACCTGGCCTCAAATACAAAACTGGTTTGCAGAAGATGAGGAAGGCAAATACTGATAGCTATTTCAATAGTTGACATTATTCATGTATCAGAAATAGAACACTGGTTTTCCCAAGGCCCATATTATAACCAATTTTACATGTAAATTTAGTCTGGTATTAATGATAGGGCACCGTGCATAAGGTTGCTTTTATAATATTTATGTAAAATACCGGTAATTGTGATGAACGTTGATTATAATTTGGAAAATTAGTTGTAATGGTTATACATGATATGCATGTTGGTAAAATGCCTTTCCTTTTAAAGGCCAACTAATGGCTAAATTAATAAAGGTGGAAGCAAAATAGAATTTAAAACTAAGCTACTACAGTTATTTTCTTCTAAATCAATTACCTGCGCTGGAAAGTCCTTAGAGAACAGAAATGGTTAGGGATTAAACACTTTGGGGGTAGCAATAGCATTTGGGAGGTATAGTAGAGAGACCATCTGATTCTACGATGAAGGAAAAACAGAAGTTTTCCACTTAATTTGCTTGAACTTGAAGGGCAGAATGACTAAGACAGGAGGGGCCTGGCATCTCCATATGACAGATCTGTGCCACCAAGTGACTCCAGGCCCTGGGATGAGTATTTAAATTCTCTGGGCCTTAGTGCTCATATCTGTAATACATCAGTAACCAAAGAGCCACCATGGGATAATGTGAGGATTAAAAATCATAATGTCAGTTAAAGCTTTGGCTCTATGCCTGGTACCAAATATGTGCTCAATATTTATGAGATGTTAACCGTAGTCATTATTAGTTGGGGGATTTTTCAAACAAATCCAATTAATAATAACATCAATCGTGTCATCACCCAGTAATACAACTACCTGCAAACTTTTCATTCTAAGCCACGGCAGTCTTGGATGGGCAGGTAAGGTCCCTGGCAGAAGGACCAGCATGGAGGCACTCAGTAAAGATTTGGTAGATGAATAAAGTTTACAACTAAACAAGTACGGGTTATTATAAAGTCAAATCTCTGTGCCTTTTTTCTTCTTCAGCCTTCCTCTTAAGAGAATGGAAACCAGAATTCAATGCAGACCCCTGCCCTTATCATTTTCGTGCATTAGAGGTTAAGTGTCACCTCCGTGCCCAGGGTAATTTGTGAAGTTACTCTCTGAGAGCTGTTGTCATCATCGTTATTTCAAACTGGCCACTTTCTACTTGAGAGATTTCAATTACCGCTCCAAAAAGTGTGGAGGAAAAACCTTATAAGCCACTTTTAGGTATCCAGTTTTCTTTCACACAAAAATAGTCGTTCCTGTTTTGAAATTACTGTGTATTGGTATCATCCCACGACCTAGAGAGGGCAGCTAAGTCCATTGCTATCTTTGAATGTAAGTAGTTTCCAGATATATAATATTTAAGAGGCAGATATGAATTCGGTGTCAGCATGTGAATCAGAATATCTAGGGTGAAAGGAACAGGTCTGGGAAAGGGAGGAACATTTTTTCCAGACATCTTACCTTGTTTTTAAATGTGTAACTATATAAATGTTACCTATTTTAAAAACTGCACATTTTAAGGTATTGGGACAGAGGAAAAAAAACAAGTTACAAAATGATGGAATTTGGGGAAAAGAGAGAAAATGCAAATTCACCCAGAAAGCCACTGTTGAATTTTCCTTCTGCTTTTATTGTTCCCTGAAACTGGATTATGGACTCCAAATTCATCTGTATGGTTAACCTCGTTCTACAGAACAGCAGCAGACATATATGAATTGGCTCAAGTTAACATGGCTGGTCTGCAATGCAATCAAACAGCTTAACCAGGATATAAACTTAGGGCTCTATTTACTTAACTCTAACAGAGTTGATGCCCTTGCCAGGAACTTTTGTAAGCAGCCTAACTCTTTGGATCCTCATAAAACCCTTAAGCGGATACTATTGGTATTATACATATATTTTACAGATAGGAAAACTGAGGCAAAAGATTGTTACGTTCCCTAAAGACCCAAAGTTATTCAGTGATGTACTGGAATTTGAATCCAGGAGGTCTGGTTTCCAGCTTCCCCCTTAGCCACTGCCCACGTGTAAATTATAACTGGATTTCTAACTAACGACTACAATTGGGCTGGCTCTTATGGATAGCTGCACTTCTTGTTAGCAAATCTTTTTATTGGAAGTATGTTAAATGTATGCTTATATTTTTAAAAATATGGTGTTTTGGGGAGGAGGGTTGTTTTATTTATTTTTTTTTGTTTGAGACAGAATCTCATTCTGTTGCCTTGGGTAGAGTGCCATGATGTCACAGCTCACAGCAACCTTGAATTCTTATGCTCAAGGGCTTTTCTTGCCTCAGCCTCTTGAGGAGCAGGAACTACATACACCCACCATGATGCCTAGTAGTTTCTTATTTTTAGCAGAGAGAGGGTCTTGTTCTTGCTCAGGCTAGTCTTAAACTCCTAAGCACAGCAATTTGCCCTCTGCAGCCTCCCAGTGTGCTAGGATCACAGGCATGAGTTGCTGCACCCCGCCCACCACCACCTCCCCACCTTAAAATACAAGGTGATTAGATTCTTTTCAGCAAATCACATGGACTTATAGTTGAACACCAACAGCACTTACACTTCCAGGGTCTTGCAGTTCAGGTGTGCATTCTGATTCAATTTCTAGCGCCACAGTAGATTGAATTCACAGCTCTCAATTAGAAATGTTAAGAGTAAGGAGTGATTTCTACCAGAAAACGCTCTGAGAAACAGATGATCAAGGAGTCATTAATCTGCTAAATAAATGGTTCAAAATCTGGAGAGTTATAACCCTGGCTTCCATCATTTGAGAAGTAATGTTAATGGTGTTTGTTTTCGGTTGTCTAATAATGTCATATAAAATTGTTATTTTTTAATCTTCTGCTTTGTTTTAGGATTTCATCAAGGGCCTTTCCATTTTGCTCCGGGGGACAGTACAAGAAAAACTCAACTGGGCATTTAATTTGTATGACATAAATAAAGACGGCTACATCACTAAAGAGGTAAGAAATGCCTCCCCAACACGGCTACGATCTGGACCATTTTCATTTCCTAACTTTACAATGTGAAACGATTGCAATTGATTTGAAAATAGTTTTTCTTCAGGAAATCCAAAATATTTTATGTGCTGGTGGATGAGAGATATAATAAAAAATTTGGAATGGATAGGGATAGTTTATGGTCAATCTCCAAAGTAAACATACAACATAGAAGGATTGCACCTTTGCTTCCTACTGGGATCTTAATAAATGTTGTGAGTGGAATAAAGACTGTGGTTGGTATCAGATGGAAGGAAAATGCATCCAAACTGAGGTAGAATGTTTGGCCTGAAACCTTTGTTTCTCCCCACATCATGTGATCAATAAGGAAATACAACTTTACAACTATATGGATTGTGGAATGTCTTGATGGAACGGTGGGATCTCCAAACACACTTTGAGGCAGACTATCTGAACAGAAAAGCTCACACACCAGATTAAGACACTCATATCCAGGGTTTATTAAACCAAATTAGGCGGGTCCTGTGCCTCATACCTAAAATCCTAGCATTCCAACAGGCCGAGATGAGTAGATTGCTTAAGCTCAGGAAATCAAAACCAGCCTGAGCAAGGGTGATACGCTGTCTCTACTAAAAATAAAAAACTAGCCAGGCATAGTGGCCCACCTCTGTAGTCCCAGCTACTGGGGAGGCTGAGGCAAAAGGATTGCTTAAGCCTAAGAGTTTGAGGTTCCTGTGAGCTGTGATGACACTGCACTCTACTGGGGGGCAAGAAAGTGAGACTGTGTCTCAAAAAAAGAAAGAAAATTAAAACACAGTGAAAAGCAAAGGGAAGAGGAAGGGTAGATTGATCACACCTTTGGATTCTGGTTATCAAGCCCCTGTTAGAGACATAACCTGCAAATATCTTCTCCCATTCTGAGGGCTGTCTGCTTGCTTTACTTACTGTGTTCTTGGCTGTGCAATTTTAGATTAAGTTGGAAAAAGAAGCTTTTTAGTTTGATCAGGTCCCAGTAGTGTATTTTTGATGTTGCTTCAATTGCCCGGGCGGTGGGGGGGGGGGGTCCCCCTCATAAAATTTTCACCCAGGCCGATTTCTTCAGGTGTTTTCCCTACACTTTCTTCTAGTATTTTTATAGTTTCATGTCTTAACTTTAAATCGTTAATCCAGTGAGAGTCTACCTTAGTTAATGGTGATCACACCTATGGTAGAGTGCAAGTGGGCGGAGGGCCACACGCCCTGGACCTTGAGCATGTTCAGTGTTCCTGTGTCCTGTCTCTCTGTCTGCTTCACTATCCTTCTCCAGAGCTGAATTTTGAGCAAGGGGCCCCACAGTCAAAGGACCCATAGCCAATGACAAGCACTTGCTTTATCAGAGAGACATGGGGACAAGGGTGCCCTGTACACCAGGCACAAAAGTAGTCATGGGTTTTGTTTCCTGAACAGGGGATGCATGGGACAGAAAGGTACCCACTGGTGCCAAATTAAGACCTCATGACTAGTATGTGTTCATGTGCAGGGAGCGTATCCTGCACAGTTAACGCTTCCTGTGTGGTCGGTACACTCTGAATATTTATTATCCAGATGCCTAAGCAATATTAAGTATCTCTTGGTCCGGTCCTTCAGTTCTCTTCTAGCCAGTTCATGAAGTCTATGTCCAGCAACTTCTTGCTATTTATCTATGCTCAAAACATCTAAAAGGTTTTACCTGTTTTATAAACTATAAACTACCTTATCATTTATAACAGAATTGAATACTCTAGAAGTAAATATGTATTATTAATAAATCTATATTATCGACCTACTCCAGACTTTTAATATAAAACAAATACAAGACAATAAATCTGAATGTCTAAGTAATTAGATATTATTTTTACTCTCATAAGAATGAAAATGACAAGGCAGAAACTAGATTTTGTTTTATTAGGAAATTGATAAAATGTCAAGGTGTTTCTCGGGGTCAAAATATTTCATGGATTACTTCTTTAGTTAAAGCCATAGTAGGAAAAAAAAAATTGTTACATATCCTAACAAGCTTCCAGACTCACCAACTAATTTTAGTAAGTCAGAAGAAGTTTATCTTATGCCCAATATATGATATATTTCATTCTCAATAAATGGAAATTTGTTACCACCATATAGGACAAAGACTGTCTAGGCAACGCCTATGGGAATCCCAATATTAAATGAGAGTATCTATTTCCTAATCATACTGGATACATGGAAACCTGCTTCATTTTGAAACCAAGATCAGAATTGGTTCTTACATTCTTATTCTGGTGCTTTTAAAGCAGAAAAGGATGTGTTCCCTTTTTCTTTGGGACAACCAAAAGTCGTCCAATGAAGAAGCAAAGGAAAATCAAAAATTTTAGATTAAGTTGGAAAAACCTGTCAAATCTTCTGAGGTTGGTTTCTTCATACGTTGTGTGTAGCTTTACACGAGTGTTTTTTACTTTCCAGGAGATGCTTGACATCATGAAAGCAATCTACGACATGATGGGGAAGTGCACATATCCTGTCCTCAAAGAAGACGCGCCCAGACAACATGTTGAAACATTTTTCCAGGTAGAAAAGAAAAATCAAGGAGTCATAAGAGCAAATTTCCTGATATTTGCAAAGCACCATGATTCAAAAGAATGCAAAGGAGAAGAATATTTGCCATCCTAGTCATCTACAAATTTTAATTTTGAATTTAACAGCGATAATTGCACTTATTGAGCATTCCCTGTGTCCTAGATAGAACACTAAGCAATTCTCATGTTTCACAAGTTTTTTTCTTTTCATTCAATTCTTACAAGAACCTCATGAGTAGAAATCCCCATTAACCATATTTTATAGATGAGAAGAGTAAGGCTCTAATGGTGTCAGCAAGTCCCCTGAGCTTTGTTGTATTTAGAAGGCAAGATTTTACTGGGGCAGAGAAACTCTGATCCTCACCATATTACTTTGGACAAGGAATAGTCTGAAAGGGTTGGCCACATTCTTCTAGGAAACTGCTAGGTTCTGCCAAGACGCAGTTTCTCCACATAAAACAAACACTTGGGCTTCTCTTCAATAGCTTCAGCCAATTTGGTTCAGTTGTTAGGGTATCAGGGGTTGGGTGTGGTGGCTCACGTCTGTAATTCCACCACTCTGGGAGACGGAGGCAAGTGGATAGCTTGAGCTCATGAGTTCAAGACCAGCCTGCGCAGAGTGAGACCCCAATCTCTTAAAATAGCTGGGTGTTGTGACAGGCGCCTGTAGTCGCAGCTACTTAGGAGACTGAGACAAGGGGATCACTTGAGCCCAAGAGTTTGTTGTGAGCTATGATGCCATGGCACGCTATAAAATGAGACTGTCTCAAAAAAAAAAAAGTAAGTCTGAATAACATGTTTTGCTTTGTTCTTTTTTTCCTGAACAGAAAATGGACAAAAATAAAGATGGGGTCGTCACTATAGATGAGTTCATTGAAAGTTGCCAAAAAGTAAGTAACAAGAGTAAAAGAACTGTCTCTTGATTTCCTAGTAACTAGAGTGAGTATGGCCAGCTGGCCACCAGGATTCCCCAAATCCTTTAGAGGATATTCATCATTGAAGATAAAACATATATGCAAGATTTGAATTGCTCTTTTCCCAGACTTGGCATGTGACTGGTATTTCATCTATAATATCTCCATAGATTGAGAATTCCTCTACAGCCAAGTGTAAATCATAGGCCAAGGTGATACCTGATTTCTAAGAGAAATACCATTGCCTTAGTGTATATGCACAAGAAATGGCTTTTGGGGGCCTGGCCACATACACCCAGGCTAGTGGGTTCAAACCCAGCCCAGGTCTGCCAAACAATAACAACTGCAACCAAAAAATACCCGGGCATTGTGGCAGGCACCTGTAGTCCCAGCTACTTGGGAGGCTGAGGCAAGAGAATTGCTTAAGCCCAAGTTTGAGGTTGCTGTGAGCTGTGACGCCACAGCACTGTATGGAGGGCAACAAAGTGAGACTCTGGCTCAAAAAGAAGTGGCTTTTTGGCTAAACTCAGTAATGGTCTCCAGCAGCAAAAGATCTAGGGAAAATTTTCTCAGAAGAGAAACCTGGGTAGTTGTCTGTTATCTGGGAAACTGGGGTTAGCTTACTTAAAATTACTCAACTTCATGTGTGGGTAGAACGACAGTTAAAAATTTTTAAGATGATCATGGACACAAAACATCTGTTGGTGCTTCAGCTTTTCTCTTTATTTTTAAATTTTTGCTCTTCAACTTTCCTGATACCTGCTTCTTTCTCAACTTGAATTTTGAAGTGGTCGTCGTCTTTGAGAGAATCAACTTGGTGATAGCAAGAGATTTTGTTTCTAGCAGCAGAAGCCACCCACCACTTACCCTTCCCATCAGCAGCTCACTGCCGTTTACATACAACTGACAAGTGCTCCAAAGATACCCAAGGTCCCCTTAGCCCATTCCTAAGGAATATGTGTTAAACTGAAGGCAGCCACTGGGCAGTTTCTCCCAACAAATCTTTTTTCTGGCCTTCATATAGATCTAACCATAATTATTAGTAGAGATAGAGAGAGAGATCTGATTACTGCAACCTTTTCCTCTTTCTTACTCCGCTGTCCTGCCTCCCAGTCCTCAGGGAGCGCAGGCTTTAGCCCTGACACACCCTGTTTCCTCACATTTGTATGAAAGTTGCTATGATTTGGCCTGTGAGCTACCTGCCGGATTTCTCATTTTTCACTTTGACTCACCACTGTGCCTCTCTCCTTTGGAAAATGGACAGAACGGCCTTGACATTTGCAAACACTTAGTATTTGAGCTTTTGGCACAGGTAGTTGGTGGGAGGCTGCAATACTGGGGGGCACGGTGGTGAACTTCTCCTAATCAGGACGCTCGGTGTTATTCCTATTTCTCCCTTCCAGGATGAAAACATAATGCGCTCCATGCAGCTCTTCGAAAACGTGATTTAACTTGTCAGATAGATCCTCGATCCAACAGACAAATGTGAACTATTCTGCCACACTAAAGTTGGAACTACCACTCTTAGCATAGATTGCTGAGCTTTACACTGAAGCATATTATGCAAATAAGCTTTGTTTTAATATAAAGCAATCCCTTGAAGATTTGTTTTCCAGTTATAATAAATTTGCATCCTTTTCATAATGCCACTGAGTTCATGGAATGTTCTATCTCATTTCATACTCTGTGAATATTCAAGAGTAATAGAATCTGGCATCTAGTTTTGTTGATTCTTTTGCCACGGGACTATTCAGGCTTTCACTCTCTGTGATTTTAAAATATCGGTGGTTTTTGCTACTCATTTGTATGTATTCAGTCCTAAGGTTTTAAATGGCTTTCTAAAAGGCTGACATCTGAATTTAATTTCCAGAAATTAATTTTCCTGTTTGTATGCTATAATTCCATTTATATAATTTAAGCAAACAAGATGACCACCACTAAAAAAAGAACACATACTCCCAGTTTCTATGGATTGCCGCCATCTGTTAAAGACATTATCTGCCATTTTTAAGAACATTTAACAATGGATTGATCAACAGATATCAGCCTATGCCTAATAAAACTTATTTTAGTAAGCATGTCTTGATTTTCCATAATACAAATTACAGTGAAGGCCTACGTTCATATAATTTGGGATTGGTTCAGTCTTACAGGCTGTTTTCCGTTGTGCCACTAAGTGAAAGCTTAGAGGGCATGAAACAAAGCAAGGGTGTTTACAAATCAGGGCCCCTGTCCCACAGTGCACAGTAATGCTTGATAACAAGTAACTCTTGACAGACATGAAGGGTAATTCCATCCCCTTTCCCTGATGTCCATACAGCATGTTTATATGTCAAGCCATTCAGAGACAAAGAGACCTTGGCTGTCCCGATGCCTACTAGGAACAAACAGCAAGTATAATACTCTCTGAAAGTACTTACATTGATAATCTCAAGACTTAGTAGGTGAGTGTAGGTGCTGGACAACATAGCTTGGTATATGACGTTATGATTTAGCTCATCATAAAACTCCAACAATCCAGATTCTAATGATCTTCAGCAAGACTACACAGTTGCCACGTTACTGAAAATTCACACACCTTCTCTGTTCTGTAGAAACACAACCTAGACGGAGAGGCTACAGGAGGAGGAGATTTGCAACAATAAATCAGGTATCTATTCTGGTGTAGAGATAGGATGTTGAACGCTGCCCTGCTATCACCAGTGTAGACATTAAGAGTAGTACAATACCTGTACACTGAAATCTGCCATCACGTGTTTGTGTAAACTCAATGTGCACATTTTGTATTTCGAAAAGAAAAAATAAAAGCAAAATAAAATGTTTATAACTCTACTGTCTGTTATAGATCTTTATTCTAACAAATTTTGCAATTATCAGATTAAGTACATTATTTTTTTCTTAGGACATTTTTAAGATTGTAGACATCTCTGGATGGTGCTAAGTAAAAGGAACAGCAAGGCTACAGCGCAGGCAGCTGTGGCAGCCAGTATGCTCTGAGGATCAGACAAGGTAGTAGTGACCGGAGCAAAAGGAGCACCAGACACAGGGCCCAGACAGCACACACACTCTGGGTAGGAGCATTTCTGCACTAAGACTCCTCAGAGATTAGGAAGGGCATTCCTTCATGTTTCTGGGGTAGAAGGTTGTTGCTAAGAGTGACCTCTCATCCCAATCCTTTCCAAGTATTCACCTGCTTTGGATTTGGTGGGGCTACTCACCTCTGTACAGCTACTTTTCTTGCCCATAAGATGACAGAAGGTCTTACTCCTGTTCTCTGTTTCTCTTCCTCTATTCCTCTTTGGCAGAGTAATCTATAGCTAGCTTCCCCTACATCAAATTCTGAGCTACCTTATAAATTATGTCTTAAAGCTATTCTAAAAAAAACCAACTGTTAAATCTGTTAAATATGAGAAAGCAAAACAAAATCACTACATATGTCTTAAGTTTCAAGATTTAATTTCTGAACATCTTTATGTGTATATCCGTATTTATGACTATGAAATGCAAGAATAACATTTACTTAAATACGATTAACCCCTAAAGTTTAGGTAGTTTTAAAAAGTTGTAATAACATATTTGTAATAGAATTTACAGTTGAAAACAATTTCTTAAACTAGAATACTGTGGAAAGAAATTTTTCCAAGCATTCTACATTATAAAACACATTATTTACAACCAATTATTTAAAGTGTATTCACAAATGTTTGTGCACTATTTTAAATTTCTATAGCCCTGATAAATATAAAACCCAAGAAATGATAAAACATCTACAAAAGTAAGTGCACAGCTACAAACTGATTATGAAAGAGGCTGTAATAAACGAAAAGGCACGAGATAATAAATAGAAACATATCTTGTGAACACAACAATGGCTCTTCAAACAAATGACAAAAATATAAAAAATAAACCCCACAAAATCTTACTATTGTAGAACTTCTTTCCTTTATTAACGGTTCTTCTTTGTCGAAGAATAACTTTTACTATGATCCAGTGGACACTCTTCTTACCTAGTAATTAATGAATGGTGGCTGTGATCTACAGAATACAATGAACTGTCTGAATGAAGGTCCCAGGGCTCCCCGGTCAGTGTCTGACACAAGTCCCAGGTAGTGAGATGATTTTCCTTGGCTCCCTTCTTCAACAGCAAATGGAACAATATGTTGGAATTTTAGATTTGATGATGATAAGGCTTCCCTGTCAACAGAAAAAAAAAATTGGCATTATCAGTAATATGCAGAGAGTTCCCCTAGTAGGTATGATATTTGCAGCTACACACCTAAAAAGTGTCTAAAACTCAAAATGAACAAAAAGGGATGAGAACAAAATGATGGAATAAGGCACAGCTTTCGCTAGGTTAAATAAAATATAGGTTTTGGTGATTTTTTTTTTTAAAGTATCTAACTAAAAAAGTCATTAAAAGCCAGACTACCAATATTTAAATTCAACTTCTACCAGTCACATCCTTAACCAAACACGGTCTATTTCTCTGGACCTCAGTTTCTTGATAATAACAAAATCTACCTCTGAAGATTCTGAAGATTAAAGGAGTTTAATGTCTGAAAGCACTCAGCAGAGACCTTCCACACCATCAGTTCTCACATACTACAAAGACGGAGACAAGTGTGTGTATGTGTCTTTCTCAAGACTAACAAATGCACATATCACTAGAAAAAAATCAGGCTAAGAATGAACTGAGTTCAATTTAAGCACTCAGAAAGTAATACAGTGATTGTCGTAACATTTTTGTTCCTCAGAGGTTAAGTATATGGTTGTGATATACACAAACCCTAAGAAACATTCAGCAAAGCTTTTTAAAGATATATTTTTACTTTAGGCTCTGCGCCTGTGGCTCAATCGGCTGGGGCGCCAGCCATGTACACCTAAGGTGGCGGGTTCAAATCCCCAGCCTGGACCCGCCAAGCAACAATGATGGCTGCGGCCAAAAAGTGGCCGGGCGTTGTGGCGGGCGCCTGTGGTCCCAGCTGCTTGGGAGGCGGAGGCAGGAGACTCGCTTGAGCCCAGGAGTTGGAGGTTGCGAGCTGTGATGCCATGGCACTCTACCCGGGGGGATAGCTTGAGGCTCTGTCTCAAAAAAAAAAAAAAGATATATTTTTACTTTAAAGAAAAAGAAATACAGAAGTTTTTAAGTTGTTAGAAGAAAAAGAAGGGTATTCATTAATTTTATGAAAGATTACAAAATGCCAAAGAAGGCACGATAATCATTAGGGCAAGAGAAAGTCTCTGATCTGTAATTGCAATAAAAAAATTTACTACTTTTTTATTATTAAAATATTACGTAAGGTATAAAGAGAGAACAAGAAGAGGCATAAGAAGAAAACAAACATGCTGGCTGCCATTATAACTACAAAACCTTTTTTAAAAATTCTGTATTAGCAAGGCTCAAAGCTAATGAGATTGAGTGGATCTAAAAGAAAAATTCACTATTTCTGGGACTATACCTTCTGTATTCCCTTTCCAAATCTTCTGTGGGCTATTTCTAATCTTTATCTATATGCAAAATAATCCCTATTGCCACACACAGCTCCATAAAATGTAACATCTGGGCATGTCCCCTTTCTACCTGTCTCATTTCCTGTATTGCTCCAAAGGATATGGACAATCACCTTTGCAGACAGAAAAGTTGTGCCATTATTATTTAGCATCTATTCGCTTTTCACAGGGGAAGAAAGGGCAAACACATTGCATCAAATTTTGAGAACAGAAAGCACATTTCTGCTGAGAGGGGAACACGGGATTAACCAGTGAAGGGTCCTACAATCTCCTCAACAAGGAGTCTGAATGCCAATTCTCAGCTCAGAACCAACACAACAAGGAGAATCATTACCCAGCAGGCTTAGGGACTCCTATCAACTTTAAGCATCATCATGGAAAGAATATAATCAACATAAAAAGTCACTAAAATTGGTCAATTAGGTCATTAAGGCAAAACATAAATTGTCTGCCATTTTTAAATTGCATACAATCACACAGATTTTCTTAGGATTAATTCCTTTAGAAAGTACCTAGAATGAAACTAAGTTCTGCAATGGTAAGATAATCACATGCAACTCTATCACTAACATACGATTAAATGTAACGTCCTGTATAGAAATACAGGGTGTCCATAAAGTTTGCATACAATTTAAAATAGACAGACTTTATGGACACCGTGTATTTTCAGATTCAATAACCTGAATACTTTTCACGAGTGATAAAAATTCAATTAACCTAATGATTTGAAACAATATAGCAATGAAATTCCCCATATTCTTGCCTCTTGAAAAGTTAGAATAATCAGCTGAACTATTCTGGAGTGTGTGCCTGTGTGCATTGTAACATTGTGCTATGAATCCATCTGCAGACAAGATGGTGCAGTCATTGGGTATTCATTCAATCTTTCATTAAAAATGGATTCTAAATTTTGAGGCATAAAAGTTGGCAGATGAAAAGGGAAAATGTATCTCTCTTAGTGAGTTTTAAGTTAAACCTTTGGTTTTATGAGTTTACCAACAGTCAAAACAAAAATATCTGAAATGCTTTAAAGAAAAAAAAAAAAAAAAACCTAACACTGTACCACATAGACTGCCAGGTAGTGAGCATCATGAAAGTTTAAAAGCTTTGTATTTCTGCAACCTGGGTTTGAGTCCCAGTGCTTGAAAATGGTGACCTGGTCAAGATAGAAATTCTGAGCTGTAAAATGAAAAGTACAGTATCAACTTCACACAGCTACTTGACTTGTAGTTAAAATTAAATTTTTAAATGAAATAGTGTATATATGTTAAATATACAGTCAAATTTTGTATTATGACTAAAAGTAAAAAAGAAAAAATCATGACTTAAGGAATCATGTTCTACTTACGCTCCCACCATGCTGCTCTAGCTTCTGTAAGGCACTGGTGATGGGTTCTTTGAACTTCTTGTCCATTAGTCTCTTGGAAAGCTTTTAAAGTAAGATTGGAAGCAAAATGAAACGATTTGGAAAACAATGTTCATCATTTACCTAAGTAAAATTTCATAATTTTTCTTAATTTAGCTTTCAATTTATTTTTATTTCAAGTAATACTATAACTGCAGACCCTGCCCAAACCAGGCCTACTCTGTGGATAACAAAATGCCAAGTCCCAACAGAGCTAAAAACTGCACATAATGTAGCCCCGCACACACAACAGAAAAAGCTCTGAAGTTTGATGACACATGGAACAAATGATTCTTTCCCTCTGAGCCAAGACCAGGATAGGACCAGAACCTGAATGCTGGAACTCTTTCGTAAGTAAGAAGCCCACTGGCCCTGAAGATGTAAGGCTACAATCCATAAATATTCAAATTTGAAGCCTTCCAATCAAAGCCTGCCAAAACAACATTCCTAAATCCTTTCCCTTGCCCTCCAAGCCCATAAACCTGCCACTGGACCCTAACTGGGGAAATAGATTTAGGCCTGCTCCTATCTTCCTGCTGACCACTTCTGCAATAAAGCTTTTCTTTTCTTAAAAGCTGGTGCCACATAGTATTGACTTCTGTGTATAGTGTATAGCGACTCTGTTTGCTTGATAACAATACGAATCCAATAAAATCTGCTACATAACGCCATCTGGAGTTGAGTTTTCTATGAAATGCATACTTTTCCACTCTGTAGCAACCATTTAGAGGACTATGTTAGAAAGTCTCTGAAACATGTATTTTCCCGCATTAAAAAAGGAAGAAAGGACAAAGAACACAGCATTTATATGAATAATCCAGTGACAGGGAGAAATCAAACCAGAAACCACAAGACCACCGATCCCAGCATACTTCCTCAACGGGCCTCAACTGAGGGCAGAGACACAGGCCTCAGCTCTGAACTACAGAACAATCCAGGCAGAGAGATCCCAGCTGTGGATGGTCCTGGCCGGGACTTTAATGTTTCTAGCAGTGAGCAGTACAGGATTACCCTTGCTCAAACAAAGTCTGGCCCTTACCCTTAGCTCACAGATGACAACTTCTAGACTCTCTGAACATCCTGCCAGATAAGCATATCTGTGTTAACCTGGGGGCGGCTTTGGGCCACACAAGACACTCTGCACTAAGAATGTGATTTATGTTGGGGCCTCAGGATGCAGGGTATCAGCTCGACCGACTTCTGGAGAAGCTGTAAAGTCAACTGCGCAGCCTCACAGTTAGGCATGCAAGGCAGACCACAATAAAAATCCAGGGTACTGGAGCTCCAGTGAACTTCTCCAGCTGGCAATGGTCCCAGCACGTTAGCACACACTATCACCGAAAGATGTGAGCGCTGTCCACACAGCTCCACTGGGAGAGGACGACAGAAAGCTCCCTCCCCAGACACACTGCTGCACCTCTGACCTTTGGCTGATTTTAATCTTTATCTTTTAGAACCAATAAACTCTAACAGTGAATAACACGTTTTCTGAGTCCCATGAGTCTTTCTTGCAAATTGTTAAACCTAAGGGTAGTCTCGGAGCACCCCAGTGTATATTAGACACATTCATATCGGGAAGAGTTTATCCTGCAATGCAATTTACAGATTCACTAAAAACTCACAATTAAAAACACATAAAAAAAGATGAAAAACATGGCCTTAATAAAATGTAAGAGAGGTGTGAGCATTGCTCTCAATTCACAGCTAGTCAGCATAATACCATAATTATGTTCATTAATTCTTTTCATTCAACTTTTTAAAACTTTTTATTACAACCCTAACCTTTGCTCATGTAGGCATTTTCCATTAAAAAATATTAAAGAGAACACGTTCACTAGTAAAATGTTTTGTTAATGACTAAGTTTGATCTTTATATTTTTTTGGTTAGGATGATGAGGTGTTTTTAAGGTTCTGAGTTATTTCAAAATAATCTGAAGCCATCAAAACATGAAGAGATATGAACGGTTCATGGTACACACACAACCACTCTCTAATCCTGCAGTACTTACACTTGTAAGCAGATGCTTCAGATGGTCATTTAGACAAGGGCCAACAATGACACTTAACTGTACCAGGGCATTCAATCCTCTTTCAAACACTTCATCATCTGAATGTACCTGCAGGGCGTTGGGAGCATAGAGGTAATGGGGAAAAGCAAAGGGAAGGGAAGATGGGTTAGAGAAAAGGGCGAACAGGTAGGGAAAAGAATGCGATTAAACTTGAAATCAGAAGATAATTAGCAATGCACAGAATGTAAAACATAATCCTTGATGCAGGACATTTAGAAACAGAAGACAAATTTTCAATCAGACTGAGCATTAGTTCAAATATATCTGGCATACAGAAAGGATAATTTGAGGTTCATTACTTTCTCTAATTACTCAAGATGTCCCTTTTTTCCTTCAGTGACTGCTCTAAAGCTATTTTCAAGGATATAATCTCCTCGCACCAATTAACAGTGGTATAATTCTACATATATCTCAAAACCACAGATAAAGGACTAATTTGCAAATAGTATGAAAAAAAAAGGCATAAAATACTTTAAATATATTATAGTTTTCTTTTCCATTATGTGTTTTGAAATAGAAAGCACAATGCAATAAATGACATACCAGAGCTGCCCTTAGCACAGGGATCAGTCTCGGGAGCAAAGGCACAGCTTTTTCTGGAGCACCACTAACCAGAAGTAATTCTCTAAAACCTTCCTTTGACACAAAGGTATATGGATGTTTAGTCTCTCTCAGACCCTGCCAAAAACAAAATCAAAACAAATCAAAAAAAACATTTGTTATGCTAATAACAGAAAAATTAAATCCTTACTAGTTTAAGCAAAAATCCAAAATTTGATCATTACTGTTTTCCTAATCATGATATTCAAGTACAATTTCAGCAATTCCAATTTCAATTTCATTGAAAAATTGTAGAACAAAGAACATATGGTGGTCCCTCTGTATTTGAGATTGGTTCCAGTACCCCCATGGATATTAAAGTCTGTGGATGCCCAAGTCCTTTATATAAAATGGCATAACCCATGCACATACTCTGCTATGCTTTAAATGTCTCTAGGCTACTTATAATACCTAATACAATGCAAATGCTATATAAGTAGTTGTTACACCATTATTTGCATTATTTTTATGGTTTCTTTTGTAAAACAGTTTTGATCTGTATTTGGCTGAATCTACGAATGTGGAATCCACAAAAACAGAGGATTCTGACTCTATCCACAGAAAGGAAAGGAAGATGAAAGAAGAAAATAATAAAAGAATAGGAAAAAGGAAAGAAGAGATCACAAAAAATAAAGTGAAGAAGAAAAAGTAGGAGGGAAGAAAAAAGCAGAAACCAAAGGGGGAAAAAAGGAAGGTAAATAAAAACAGAGAAAAATGGAGGGAAAAAACTTCATTAGAATAATAAAAAAAAGTCTGAAAGACAAATCAGTCTAAACTGAATTTACAACCACTACTTTATGAAGGCATAACTACTGGATTCCCTGCATTTAGTATGATTTGAAACTTACTCAATGAGTTTCTAAAGTATATTTCCTTCATATTTCAATATTTTATACTGAGCTATTTAGAAGGCAAATATTGTACCATATGCAAAAAAGCACTGCAAATTTTTCAATATCATTTTTAACCTTGGAATTAAATATAAAAATACGAAAAAAAGACTTGTGAACATTATTTCTTGTTTTCACCCTAAATGCATCAGAAGCAACTGCTACTCTTTTATGATTGAACCAGCCACTGGGAGTCAAAATAAAAGAGCCATCTAACTTTTCTTGAAAAGATAAAGCAAAATGAAAACAGCAATAGCAAACTCTTTAAGTCTGGGAAGTAAATAAGTATTGACTGTGAAGTCAGGAAGTGGAATCAGCTGCACAGTGATCTCAGACACACTCATTCTGAACCCATTCGTCCCTGAGACCGGACTGCCTGCAACAGTGACCCAACAGTTCCTCTCCTCGATGCCACCGTGCTTTCAGAACCATGCTGCCCAACATATGGGCGTCGAAATAACACGTAATGCAGTTTTAAAATAGTTTTTCCCATAAAGATGACAGACAGATGGCATATTTACCTCAGCTAAAGTAATGAGAAGAGGATCAAATGGAAGATTTTCAGGAGGACATTCCCACTGTAATCTGTGTTTTACTGACCCATGTATCAATCTAAAATACAAAAGTCAAAGCAACAGGAAAATGTAATCTCAATCACATATTAAAACGAAATCAGCTGACATACATACTTTTTGTAGAGTATAGCCATATCTGGACTGTAACATGTAGACGTACTGTGACTTCAAAAGATACTACAAGGACATATGACAAAGCAATGCTACCAATGGCCACTCTTCCAGCAAACTATCAGGCAACCCCACATGTGTCAGGTCTACAGTTTTAGTGTTGAAACACATTGCTATCTCTGAACATTAATACAAATGTTCCCTGATAGCTTTCAGTCATAAATTACAACACAATATGTAACCTACAGAAAATGAAAAATGCAATCAAAATATAAGAAGAAAAAATGTTTTATAAGGAACACTGCTTCCAGTTACAGATCAGTTAACCTTTATAATGAGAAAGCAGAACAGATTTTATCCCAGGGTGGATAAGTTTTATATATGAAAACACCTGAGAAATGACCATCACAATCACATCAGAGAACCTATTCAGCACATCGAATGTTTCCTCCTGTTCCTTTGGGAGGCTCTTGACTTCTCGACTCCTCTTACAGACTTATTTTCATAATATCAAGATGTCTCTGTGACACTGTTTTTACATTTTTGCAACAATAAATTGCTGAGGGGGGTTGTTAAGAACTTTAAAATAGGGCTTCAATTCAGGATAGAAATGTAAAATGTTAATAACAATTAATTGAAGGACTTTTCTTGAGCTGCTTTTTCACTCCAAATCTGAACACACCACTTAAAACCTACATTTCTTAAATTTGGGTGGGTGGGGGGGAAGTTGTGATTATTTTTTCCACAATGAAAATAAAATTTTCTATTGTCTAGAATCAGTTAAAATTAGACAATACTGTGAAGAATTAAATGCTTCTCAGTAATAAATCTTAAAATTATATCACACTATTAGTAATCTACATTGTTTTCTTTAAAATAACTCTTGTATCTGACTAGAAAGGTGGCTAAAATCATTCTAAAAACAAAAACAATACGTCCTTAACAAGAAATATAAACATTTTCACTAAGTTCAAGCTTTCACTTTACCAACAAAATAGGATTTTTTCTAGTTTCAACTTGCTCAAGCCCATGAATGCTGAAACTGATTAAAAATGGCTCATTCAATTTCTTAAATTACTTGGCTTTTACTTATCATCTATCTGGGTAATTACATGTGTATTTTCAAATTAAAGTAGTTTTCTCTGACAATGTCCAGGGGCCCATAAGTAAATAAGTACCTTTACTTCAACCTCACTAATAAATAAAAATTTCAATACATTTAAATATAGTATTGATTTTACACAATTATTTTGAATGGCCAGGCCAGAGTTGTACTGCATTTACCTGCACGGTATACCTCCCTTAGAGTAAATAGCCGCAAAAGCAGAAGGGGCTCGTGATTGTTCAGCAAACTGAAATTAAAAAAATGAAAAGATTACCATTCCTCACCCCTTATGACAACTAATCACTTTTAATCCTGCTTTTCTCAGGTAAAATCCTTAAATTATCCCAAGACTTCCCTTAATTTTTACTAAAACTTAAGACGGGGTTCATGAAACATTATTAACTGAAAAAGTTTTTCTTTAAAAAGAAGAAAAAGAATTCAAGTATCACAACCATAAACTCTCTCAACTAAATACAATATAAGAAAAAAGTGGTAGCAAGCAGCACCTGTGGCTCAAAGGAGTAGGGCGCCGGCCCCATATACCAGAGGTGGTGGGTTCAAACCCAGCTCTTGACAAAAACTGCAAAAAGAAAAAAGAAAAAGAAAAGAAAAGAAAAAGTGGTAGCAAGGAGGTAGCAGGGCCTTCTTCAGATATTCAATTTCCTTGACACTGTGCTTCTTTATAGAAAGAGGTAAAGATACACAGGTGCTCAAACTATTTTTCATCTTTCTTTTATAAATTTAGACACTCTCTTTTTGCCCTCCCGTAGTCCACTAAATCCTTGCATAACTGTCTGCCGTAAAAGTCAGCCCAGAGCCTCAGTCACTTTCATGGTCCCTCTTCACTATCATCTTACCCTACCAAATGTGCCCACCATCCAGCAATGCCTGACGGTCACACAGATGAGTTTCCTTCTGGATAATTCACTATTTACACACTTACACTTTACACACTTTTATGTGCATAAATGTCGTGTTTATTAAATCTAATCACATGTAGTGGGAGGACAAAAGGCGGCTAGTACTAGAGTTAGGATTTCTGGTGGAGCTAATTTGTAGAACAGAGAGGACTGGTCAGAGACCTTTAGGCAACTATAAAAGCATGTAAATCATCTATGGCAACTAAATACAAGTTCATTCATTTATTAGGAAGTAAAACAATATACTAAATAAAAAGTAAAGCGGATATGCAATTTATTTTATGTACCGCAATGCTCATCAATGAATGTGACAGGAAGTACCCAAACTGGGTGCCCCCTTCTCAGCCCCACACTCACTCACACTCACATGTGGTCAACTCAGTTCTTCAGTCATGACTACTACATGCCCTTCCTTCATCCTTAGCTCAAAACTAGCCAAGGAAAAACTGGAGGCAGCATTTAGAATGGTTCAACAGTGCGCTAAATGCCTATTACTTTGAAAAATCTACTGACTTAGGAACCATTTTGGACCTACCGGGTTAATTGTTTTAGGGTTAAGTTTATCACTTGGTCGAGGATGAAGTTTTCTTGCAGACTCTGGTGAACTGGTTGATGAGGAGGATTTGCTTTGCTGAATTACAGTCTTGTGTTTTATTTGTGCACTTGACAATGACCGTTGATCACAGTTACCTGGACAAAACAGAACATCAACAAAAAGAGGTGAAAGCAACAAATTTTACCCTGTACTTATCTCTACTCAGAATAACAAACTTAGCCTCTTCTCTTAACAAGAAATTATTTTGTTTCTGTACCTGTTATTCTGTTTCTCAGCTGTGTACTTCCAGGATAGTCTGATTTCTGCATTGCCTCTCTCTTACTCCTACAGAGAAATGAAACTTGATTTCAAAATTTGTTTGGAGGAGTATTCATTATCAGTAGAAAGCCATTTATGGACTTAGGCAGATTATTTAACCTCCTACACATCGAATTACTGACCCATTAAATACGAGTCTATCAAGGCTGTTGTAGAGGAGCAAATAAGCTGTTCTGACAGGTAAAGCTGCCCCCTCACTAAGTACGGGTTCGCTTTCCCCTCCTGAACTATTGCCTTTTCTGCTAAGGGGAGGACTCTAATTCATACGCCAAGATTTCTTGCTTAAATCAATTTCTACGCTTGTATCTCTAAGAAGAAAAATATACATACATACAAGTACACACATTCGCTCATACACACTCAGACTCACATATCCAATTGCTTGCTGGTATTTTGGGTCTAACTCCATTCCCAGCATCCATGCAGCCTGTCCTCATCTCAGTTTCTCAAATGCACACGTCCACAGCGCCCTGTTTGCACTGCTTTCTGCTCCTTTCTTCTTGATTACTCTCCTTAACACCGTAGTTATCATTACACCTTTAATACAGTTGACTCCTCCTCAACTACAGTGTAAGATATTCCCTAAGCTTTAGGGCCTAAGGGAATAGGGGGCAGGTGAAGGGCAGGTGAAGTCCTCTTCCACTTCCAAATGACAGCTTTTCAAATATTTGAGAACACTGACGCTTAACTCCTTTGTTTTCACTTCAAAACTCACAGTGTATATAGGATAAACTCTGATATTTTCTACAAAAATTCCTCACAAGATGATTTTAATCTACTTGACGAATTAAAAATCTTCAAAAGGAGGACACAGTTCTACTTAATAAAATTTAGCCAGATAATACAGGGTATCTACACTTTACCTCTATTTCCAAGATAATGCCCAGACCAAAGTCTGGTATTATACAAAGGTAAACTTAAACATAAGACTGCTTCTGAACACAGATAATCTTCAGTTCAGTTTCCTGATTTAATACCTTGACCTCGTTTTCTTATCTCACTACAAGCAGATGATTTACTTCCCAATATCAGACTTCCCCTCCAGCTCCAAGGTATTTTCTAGTACTACATTAATTAAAATCTCATTAGATTTGTCAGATAATTTTCTAAAATAAGCGAAGACAAGCTTTAAATACGTTAACCTAGTATCATACTTCTATGACCAACCCACAGAGATTTACTACTGTGTCTGACCTCTGTTTTGAGACACTCCTGGAGGGGGATCATACAAGTTCCTGTTGAAAAGAAACCCATGTGCCAGTTCCTTCCTTCTACAACTGTGGACAATTACAGGAACTACTCCTAAGAAATGAAGTCTAATAGAAATACATCTAAGACAATATTTATATAATGGCTGGCATATGGTAAGTGTTCTATGAGTTTTAGCTATAGTTATTTTGTTTACAATGGTACAAAGTGTTTTTTTAAGTATTAGTATTAACAATGATAATCTGGTCAATTTGACTAAATATTTCCTTCTTTTCAAAAAATTTGGTTTAACACTTTGGGTCAGATCAATTTGAAGATCAGTTTAAATTCAATTTCTTTTGATCATCAAGTCAACTGTAATAGAGAGAGGATGATAAACCTAAGAAGTTCATAGTCAGCCACATCAACTAGGATACATTTCTCAGTACTACCAACCAACTCTGCAGACGTTTTTGACAGAATTTTATACCCTAATTACTTTCTCTGTATCAAAAAGTTTTTCCTGTAATTTATCAATGGGAAAGTACTGCATTGTATTTTGAAAATGTTAAAAAAAAGTCGCCAAAACTCTTCATTTGGAAGACATTTAAATTATAAACATGGTAGAAAATTTAGCTATCAAATTTCCTATGTATGCAGGACAGTTTTGTTCTGTTTTGTTTGAGACAGAGTCTCACTTTGTCACCGTCAGGAGAGTGCCCTGGCATCATAGCTCACAGCAACCTCAAACTCTTGGGTTCAAGTGATTCAGGTTCAAGTGATTGTCTCAGCCTCCCAAGTAGCTGGGACTACAGGCATCCCCCACAATGCCTGGCTATTTTTAGAGACTAGGTCTCCCTCTGGCTCAGGCTGATCTCAAACTTGTGAGCTCAGGTAATACACCCTCCTCAGCTTCCCAGACTGCTGGGATTACAGGCATGAATCACCATGCCCAGCCTTGAAGATAATTTTTAGGTGCAACATAGTTACATGATTTTCAGCAACAAAGGCATGCAATGGCACAAACATATCTGTGTCCACTTCAAAACATCGAGTATTTTTTTCTCCCAATTACTTTTTCACCTGTTAAAATTATTCCTTTCTACCTTGAGGACAAATTACAGTCACCCTTCTGTTTTGCTGTTGTTGTTTTGCTGTGTGTTGTGTTATCTGAGAATACTGCAGAGGTACACACGTTTTGGTTACATGGACTGACAGTCAGCCTTCTTGACCTATAGTTCTGCATGGGTAGATTCCCCTAAACAAAAATACTAAGGGAGAACCAACCGGAGGAGTCTACTGTCAATTCTGGTATCTACCTAGAGAACAAGGCACACGGGGTGTGCTGGAACCAATCTCCATTGAATACTAAGTGACAATTGTAAGTGTGCTTAATTTTTAAAAATATCACCCTAGTAGCATACCACTGACAAGCCTAGAGGAAGCATGAGTTACTTGTGGAAGAAAATGCTTAATGCATTTTACCTTCAACAACTTTTTGAGTGTTTTATCAGTAAATACCATGTGGAGAATGGTATAAATGGCTAATGATGGGGAGAAGTGTCAACTTCTCTGTTGACAACTGTCAAAAACAATTGTCATAAACATTACATTACCAAGGTCAGCCCTCATTCTATTACAAAGCAATACTAAGATTCTAATTAGACACTATAATCTATAAACCCACTTAACCTGAAATACCTAAACTATGTGACAATATTATAAGGTGACCAGATTTTAACATTGGTAGAGCGGGACACAATTTATGGGGGCGGGGTCTTGGGGGCGGGGCCTGACAATGCAGACTTTGATAAGTAGTTCTCTTATCAGTTCTCAACAATTATTTGTTATTATTAAAGTTTAACAGTATAAAATTAACAAAAATAATATGAAACTCATATCCTGGCGAAATAGCCACACGGCAGCCGAAAACCCTATATTCCCTTCCTATTCTCCCACGTTCCCTAGCTTGTCGTGCATTCTTTCCAAAAATCGGGACTTTTTAAAAGGACTGTCCTGCCAAAAGCGGGACATCTGGTCACCTTACTCTGGAGGGAGGCGGGAGGGAGCTACTTATTTGTTCCAGACAGTTTGGCTCCTTCTGAGCTAATTGTCCTTGCCTAGAAGCAAGGGAGGGAGCTCCTTCTGATATGGATTCCACCTGGGCAACTTCGCCCAGGAGGGGAGTAGGGAATTTACCTTAGCCTTTTCATTTGCAAATGAAGTTACATTAACCTCTTCATTCCCAAATGGAGTTACATTAACCTTTTCAGCAACAAAAACCTTCCCATTCTCCTGCCCTTCCCTAGCTTGTCGTGCATTCTTTCCAAAAATCTGGACTTTTTTAAAATGCTGTGGGACGTGGGACAAATTGTTAAAAATTGGTACTGTCCCACCAAAAGCGATATGTCTGATCACCTTATTATATTGACCATTTCTGTAGGGTGCCCAGTTTCTTATAGTCCCCTACAGTCAACTTATGGAGGTCCTATTATAAGTTTGTTATTACGGTCACTTAATAATATAGCTATATCTGTTTTTTCGCTGTCAGTATTTAAATAAGAATACTTGAATTCATTAGAAATTATTCTCACTAGACATTACTCTAGTTGAAAACTGCGGAAATAAAAAGGAAATTTCAAATAGATGAAGAGAGAATAAAAAAGTGGAAGAGAAAGAAGAAAAGAAGATGATGTACCAAATGACTTATTTGGGGACTTAGCATTTTGCTTGCATGAGAGGTAATGTCTGTGGGTGAAGGTGTGGTCTGTAGTGTGAGACTCTATGTGGTAGTTATTAGCTCTATGATACTTCATTTAAACTCATTTTGACATAACCTCCTCATTTGCAAAATGGGCATGTTGATATATTATCTCAATGGGCTGTGATAAAAGTATATGAGATTATGAATGTAGGTATAGAATTTAGAACAGGATTTGGTATGTATGTACTACGTATTCTAAAAGCATCAGTTCCTGGTCATTATTTGTGTTTTGCTTTGTGTATTAACAGGAGATAGAAGTATGACATGTCTAGATAATACCATTATGGTTAGAGAATGCCATCATCAAAGAAATATGCACATGTTTTATTTCACAAAAGTATTCTCACAAATCATAAAAGTATGGCTACATTGTAAGGATAGCAATTAAACCTATACGTATAACTCATAATATTCTATTGTCAAAAATCTAGCTTACCTTATTTTATTAAGAGCTAATATAAAATTTTGATGGATTAATTTGTTGATTGATGACCCATTGAAAATTTACTATTTTGATTCAATTATTTTTCATCATGTTTTTATAACATGAATTACTTTAATAAATAGACTTCATTAGTCTAGAATTCTGAGAAAGAATAATGAATGATAAGTTGTTGCATTTTATCTCTTAAATGAAATCGGTCATACTAGTGTATAAATGTAACAGATTTAAATTAACTTTAAAATTTATAATTAACAATTGATTAATTGATTTGTCAGGGAACAAGTGAATTTATTATCATTAGATATATTATCTTTATAAAGCTCTACAAAGAATGTGTATGCTTTTTTCATGAGTTGAGAAAAATGAGGTTCAGAAGGACAAAGAGATTTCCTGAAAGGTAGTGCTAGAAAACTGAGGATTTAAGATTTGAAGTGGACCACTTTTGCATCATCTTTTATGAAGACAGCATTGCATTCTACATTAAACTAATAATCAGGTGAGAATTTAGGGCAACTATAGAAAATCATAAGCAAAATTGGAGGAAAATACCATAATTTAATATAAAATTTGGGAAAGTAAAAAGTAAGGACTATGCTGGCCTTCAGAATATATATTTAGTTTCCTATTTTTTAAATTTTATCTTAAAATATGAAAAAGTATGTATTCTACCTATCCCATTTTGGATTGCCACTCCTTCTTGTAGCTATTCAATAAATTTAATAATCATTTTTAAATACAGGTAGTTTGAGCTGGATTTTAGGCTCTTGCTAAGGCTAAATAGGGTGAGAACCTTGTTAAATATTTTGTGTATCTTCCCCTTTCCAAAAACCTTAGTTTTAAATTCACATCATGCAAATATGCATATTTGATATAACCTTCACCATAAGTAGATATTAGTATACTATATACAATAGAATGTTTTAAAAAGTATGTTACATATACTTTTATATAGGGTTTTTTATTTCAAGGATCAGATATTATGCCTAAAATCACTTTCAATATACACAAGTATATTGAGAGTGTTTATTTTTATTTCATTACTTCAGTAATACATATATGATATTTATATATTTATTCACAAATGAGAATCTTTACAATTTATAAAAGTAGATTTGGCACTTAAAGTTGGACTTTCTAATTACATATAGATGTTTTTCAAATTGCTTTACAGGGATACTTTTTTTCCCCCTAGTCATACGATGAAATGAGTCACATCAGCACCACCACGCCACTCTGAATCTATTGTAACATTTAGATGTTCTAGTATATGCATTCGCTTTCTCACAGTATTTTGTTGGTAGTAATAAGCGTAAAAAATAACATGCAAATGTATGCTTAATTGTTACTATTGTTACTCTTTGTATGTTGTCTATTTTTATAAGTATCAATATTAAAGAGTAGGCTTCCTCTGTATATATCTCATATAATTTTTTTACATATATATGCATTTTATGTACATACTTATTGTATATTTACATATAGAACTCCATATACTGTATGTCTAAACATAGATATTTGTCTCAATCCCGACACATATCCATATGTATATTTATATTTCAGGTAATCACATATATTTATTCATAATGATTTTTTTGCTTTTTTATCTTTTGCTTATACTTTGTCAATTCCACAATTTGCCTGTTATTTTTTTTTTTACAAGATAAAAACAATCACAAACTAATGAAAGCTCATAGGAACAACACATGTGATTTAGACAGAGCCTTCAAAACAAGACATTGATAATTTGACATATAAGCAATTCCTCTACTAAACATTGTATGTTTGTATTACTGTGTGGTTGGTTTCTGTTTCCTAAATGCATGCTAAATTACACAAGTGTTGTTAAATGATGGCTTGATTTAGGTTGGAAGCAGTCTAGTGATGAAAAGTACATAATTTAAATGTAGAGAAAACAAAACTTACTAAACAATCAAATGTAAGTATGCTAAAAAGCAGGTTGGCACTAAGTCATTGGCCTGAAGACCTGGGAATATGGATTTAACTTATGTCATGATGATAAGAGCAAGTTTGAGAAAATAAAAAAAAATCTGGAGTTTCATTTTTAGTATGTTTAGTTTTAGACATTTACCAAATATATGAGAGAAATGTTGAACAGACATTTGAATACATAGATACGTGCAAGTCACAAAACAGATTTGAAATTCACCATCATGTTTCCAACCATAAAACCAAAAGGAATCAGAAGACTGAGTTTTGGGGCATTTCAAAATTCAATAGCAAAAGATAGAAAGGAAACCAGAGAGGTAGCTGAAAACTGAGCATAATCTTGACCTAGAAAGACAGGGGAAGGAGTGATTGGTTTTAACAAATGCTACTTATAAGTCAGGTGACCTGAGGGCTTTAAAAGGGTCATTGGATTTGGCAATTCTAAATCACCAGTGAATCAATAGCAACATTTTGCACAAAAGAGTGAATAAGAGGAGAAATACTTGACACTGTGGGTAACAAACTCTTTTAAGGAGTTTTACTAAGAACAGAAGAGAAAAATGGTAGTAGCTCTAGACAGATGAAGGATCAAGATTTTTTTTTTAAATATATGTTGAATGTGGTAGAATTATATATTTTAGAAATTATTTCAATTGAGAAGGCTTAATCAATGGTACATGAAAGAGACAAAGGAGAATTGTTACAGCATTATCCTTCAGTTGTGAGGGGACATAAACATTATTGTATAAGCTTAAGGATTGAGTTCTTTCTTACCCATAAGCAAAATGGAAGGCTGCAGATATGCATAGGTGAGATCGTGGGAGGTGATGGTAGTGAAAGCCTGGTCAAGTTCTCTTCTAATTATATTTGTTTTACTATTAAAAAGTGAAATAAGACCATTATTTAAAAATGAAGAGCATGTAGTGGGTGTTTAAGGTTTGAAGCAAGGAAAAACAAGTAGTCTGCCAGAACAACAGGAGAGTATTCAGACAAGTGGAATGATAGGATAAAACATTGTGAGCCCAATTGTGCTAGTGAATCATGAATTTAAAGTGAGATCCACCAGCCAGCATTCTCGTCAATATGTGATGTAAATGTTATATTCCAGGAACTTTCAGATGCACAGAGGCAGAAAAGATACAAGTAAAGGGATATATTGAAATGAAGCTGTATTAAAAACTCAATACAAGGTAAGGGAGAATTAAGGATTAAGATAGTAAGAATGGCATCGATAAAGATTGATCATGAAACTCAAACTGGGGAGAGAGAGATGTGAAATATGGGGTGAATGGCCGTGAAAAGTGATTGGAATCATGGGCCAATATCCCTATATATTTGAAGTATTTTTGAAGTTAGTACTATACAGTCAACAGGAACTGGTCGAAGGTGGTATTTGGAAAATGGAATGTTTGAAATTGATTATGGAGAGGCCATATTTTAATAGTAATGAAAAAGTCCAGAACATGGTAAAACTGAGAAGATTACTAAGGATGAGAAAAAAGAAAACCTTAAGGAAGTAGAATTTTGGATTATTAGAAATATAATCTCTGTAGATCACTTACATGGTAATGCCTAGGCACATAGGGACTTCTTTCTTGATAAAACTAGGTAAAAGTGATGTATGTGAAATCTCAGCTTTTCATCTGCTAAGCTAGTTTAGTTTCTGTTGCATATTGGATGTAACCTATTTATTGAAAAGTATATTTAATATTCTTTTAAGTTTCAGCATTATATTTAACCTGCCATGCTGAAAGAATTCTAGCACAAGCAAAATTTAATATAAAAGCAATCTGTATGTATTATTGATAAAACATTGAATGCTGTTATGTATTTTTAGTGGCAAGTCAACTTAATTCAAGAACAAATAACTTTGTTAACCATTTCTTGTGTTCGTTACTATGCTGGATATGGGATAACTTTTAAATGATATAAAAGGAGACAGTACACATATTTTCTGTAAAAGAAGAAGAATCTTTATCTCTGGGGCAGTATTTTAACCTTGAAAATTAATGAGAAAATATAACTATTTATCATGATCTAAACTTTTAAAATGGTATGCCCTAGTAATTTTAAAGGCAGTAAAATTATTTAAAATGCATTAAAGATACATAAAAATTGAGAATTGTTATAAATATAGGGTAAAAGTTATTATTTTTCATATATACTAGTCACAAAATTCAGTAAATGGCCACAAAAAGCTCCCAGTACAAAACATTGGGACAAGAAAGTGCAGAGGAACTGTTAGGATCAAAGAGCTCACTAGAGCCTTGTCTTTGATTAAAGATAGACAAGAAGTGCTCTTTAGCTTCTAAAAGAAATGAGAGAAATAGTATACTCTCTGGAAGATAGTTCTGGGTTTTAGTTAAGCAGTAGAAAATCTAAAAATATTGAAGATCCGAGTGATTTCGTGTCAGTAAAATGCCATTACAAACAATAAAGTAGATTCCATTAAGATTGATCCATGTTACCAACCCCAAGGTCCTTAAATGTGGGATTTGAATTATGGTGCGAGTTACTGATAAAGTTGTTGAGTTTTCCCCTATGAGTCTGTTTTTACAAGGAAAAATAGTAGGCCTGAAAAATTGTCACTTAGGTTGATAACATGCTGTGACTAAGATAATTACGCATCATCATGAATATGATAATATGTAATATATGTATTATATATAAAATAATATAATAAATATGGTATCATAGGGGTCCTTTAACACTGCTGAATGGGTCTAATTTGAAAATTATTTTCAAGATCACAGATTTTTCCTGGAATTGTACTAGGTTTTGCATCTTGGTGATCTAAGGCATTGTTTGTCTTATCTTCTGGTAGCAATGTAAGCTGCTGGAACTTTAACTACAACAACTTATTTTCTGTGTCTTCACACTTTAAATACATTTATGAATCACATTATGCTCTTCTTAAGTTACTAATTGAATTTTGAGTATTCTACAGTTCATTCACTTTAATATTTTTGTTGGCTAATTAACAAATATAGTAATTGAATAAAAGAAGTACAGTTTAATAGACTATTACTATTTTGCAACATTTTTGAATAATATAATTTGTGTTTAGTTTCAGTAGCCCTTAACCAACTAGAATTGAGGTTTCCAGATAAATATTAGCTAAGGTATTCAACTTGGGATGTATTCCTGATTTCTTTTTCAGAAAGCTATGTTTAAATTTTAACAGAGCAGAGAAAAACTTGCCTCCAATAACTTTAGAAAAGTAATTTCACAGTATGACGCATTGGCATTTTCAGAATTGATTTAGATTCAATAATTCAGTTACTAAGACCTGCAGTTTTGAACCAGTCCCTAGTAGTGCTTCCTTTGACTACCATAGATTCCAGATAGTCTATTTGCTTGCCAAGCATAATGTCTCATCATAAATCTCTGCCAAATCTCTGCCTTCTTAATTCACATAGCTGACCTTGATCTTTCTTACAATATTCTGGGCCATCCTCACCCTCATATTTCACCTCAAATCTCAGGACATTAATTTTCATGTTTTAAAATGGCCCCACTCATCTATAAAAACAAAGATTTCGGGCTTGTATTTTAGTATAAATGCTTGCTGCAATGTTCTACAGGTTATAAGCAATTCCTTAAATCATTCATGCTAAGGAGGATTACTGTCAGACTGACAGCAGGATTTGTAATGTCAATAGAGGTAAACGACCAGAAATATGCCATTAGCTTCTTTTTCAATCCCTTTTAAATGCAAATACAGAAGGAAAGAGTATTCTTAATGCATAAAAATAAGCAAAATTATCTTCAATGGTTTTGTAATAGTTTTTGTTAACTACTGATTACCAAAATCCAATTGCAATCTTCTCAGTGACTATAAAGAACTAAATGCTCAAGAACTTAATTTGCTGTCAATATCATGGGGAAATGGTTACAGGAATGAGCGGGAACATAAAACAGCTGACAGCTATTTTGTGATTGAATTGACTGTAATGTCAATCAAAATATTCTGCATTCAAGTAGGAAAAATAGTCTTTAGTGCCAGTAGTTATTTCAAGGTTGACTTATCTTGTATTTGCTTCTCTGAGCCAAGAAACTCTATCAGCAGACATTAAATCTCTCAGTTCATGTGATATTTTTTGAAGAGTCCTCATTTGATTCTATATTCACTTATCATAATCATAGATTAAATTTATCAACTAGACAGTCACCCAGAAAGAAATGGAAAACAAGCTAGTTGAATTTTATGTAGTTTTCATAGGAAAAGGGAGAACTCTAGCATATGGGTAGAGTTTTCTCTGGTGAGGATGTTCACATTTGAGACCTGATTCTAATCACTGCAGAAATAAAAAAGGCATTAAATATCTGAAAGAAATCTTTAGTACATTATTTGACCCCCAATCTTGATTCCTTGGTGTTCTAATTTCATACTTGATCTTTGAAGTCCTTTGGGCTTGAGAACCATTCTTGACTATACTATGTTGATCCCAGTTATTGCAGCTTGAATTCAATCTTGTTTCCCTTGGATTAAAACACTGAATTAACTCATGCCCTTTCCACCCCGTTCTCACAAGGACCAATCTGATCATGTCCATCAAAAGTGAAATACCTCTGACCTAAAAAAATTTGATATTAATAGCTTAATATATAGGCAAGTTTCTGTTTTTTATTATAAATATGAAATATATAAATGAATTTAATATATAAGCATATGACACATACTTAATGTATGATTAATAAAGTGTGACATATACACAGATAAATGATTTAAACCTGAAAATAACATATTAATAAAATGTTTCTAAAACTCAAAATAATGTTAAACAAAGACCTCTGTTTTAGAGCAATATGTATATATAATTTCGTTCAAATTTAAATTCTCCAACCATACCAGGTATGTTGTAGGTACTCAACATATACTTACTGAATTAATAAATAAATGTCATAAGCAGAGATTAACCAAAATTATCAACCATGTATTTACTTGTATCTTTGCATAAAATGAGCAAAGATTAAAGAACTGAATAATATTTTTTTCCTATATGGTGAAATTATTGGAGGAATTTAAGGTTCATTTCCACCAAAATTCTTTCTTGCTTTTCTAATTTTCTGTAAAACCCATTGATTTTTATTTAAAATCTCTCTCTCTTCCTCTCCCTCTCTCTCTCTCCCTTCTTTCTCTCTCTCTCTCTCACACACACACAGAATCAAATGCTATAAAATGAGGGTTTTGGTCATAAGGTAAGTAGAGGAGAACACAGATACATATTTTTAAAAGTTCTGGGGGCAGAAACTGAAAACAGAGTAATAAAAAGTAGTACAATATGCAAAGTCTCAACATTATGTACTTTATATATGATGTATTTTCTAATTATATAAATAAAATTGTATATTAAATACTTTAAGTAAATAGTCTGCATACACAATAGCCACATTTTAATTGCCAGGGTACCCACCTATGTAACACTCTGTACATAATGCAGCATAAGAAACCACTTCAATCTTGATGGCTTAAAAAGATATGGTTTTTTGTTTAGCTTATGAAACTGCAAGTGGATAATTTACCTATGCTTGGCTGGATAACTTTTTTAGTCATTATTAGACTTAGTGATAGATGCAACACTTGGCTGGCTGTCATTTAGGAGACAGAGGTAATCAGATTATGCATTTCTCTTCTTTCAGCAGCCTAGATTGCATGACATCTTCTCTTAGAGATGGAAAGGTTCAATACAAAAAGCACCAAAAAAGCTTCTTATGGTATCACATTTAAAAGTTTTGCTTTGGGTGGAAATTCACATGGTTGAGTACAGGACTCAGGAAAGTTATCTTTCCAAAGACATCTATATAGGGAGGGGTGAAAAACTAAGGCCCTTAATGTTATCATCATAGAGTTGTTCTGTAGCAATGCAAGTTTCCTAATCTAGGAACTGGCCTTGTCGAAGTCAGATAGGCTTTAGAACCCAGGGGTTGTTATCAGTCTCTGCTTCTCCTATACCCACTCAGATTTGCTGAGCCAGATCTGCCAAGTTACTAGAAAGACACAGTAAGGGAGTCTCTAGGCCTTATAGATTTGTTTGTTCATATCTGGCCAATGAATATATCCAGTAGCTCTGACTAATGGTGGATCCTCAATTCCACAGTGGTTGATGTCTGGGTATGAGACATGTGAAACATCCCAGGGAGTTGGGTGACATGGAAAGTCACGTCTACCAGGCCATCACAAGACATTTGCTGAGATGGATTGGAAACCATTTATCAATACTTATAATAATAAAAAAGGTTATTCAAACCCTTTCCCACTACCCTAGTCTACTGTGCTTATATGCATTCATTGGCAACCAATCAAAATCTTCCACCACAGACTCAATTGAAATGAATCAGAGTGCTCTGTCTTTTAAGAAAAATCAGTACTACAGGAAGCTAAGATTTTTGTTATTGTTTTTGTCAGAAGCACCTCCGAGAGCAGAGAGGTGTGTCCATGTAAACACTCAAGGCAAGGTCAGTATCCAATTTTGTTTAGGTCTTATGTCCTTGATCTAAGAAACATGAACTGTCAGTCCATTCACTGAGGTCATATAAATTACTCACAAATCGACTCAAGTGAAAGCTGCCATAAAATGAAATGCCCATCCATCAGCTGAGGTTAAAAAAAATCTACTCTTCCTTTGCGGTGGAGAAAAAAAGAAACATGCAACATCCTTCCTCGGATTTTCTTCATTGCACTCCTAATTCCTGTGCCTAGAATCTCAGCCAGCACAGAGGGAGGTATGTCTGTGAGTGTCCTGTAAATAGCTGGCCACAAAAGCAATGTGTTGATTTCTTGAGTTTTTGTGATTGATGTTTTTCTTATTTTGTTGTCATTGTTGATGAATATACTGAGTTCTTTCATGTCTCATGCAGATATTTTTTATTATTTTTTCAAAATACATCAACACTGGGCTCACAAAAGGCTTCAGAACCCAGTGGTTGTTATCAGCCTCTGCTTCTTTTGGGCTCACTCAGATTTGCGAGCCAGATCTGCCAAGTTACTAAGAAGACATAGTAAGGGAGTCTCTAGGCCTTATAGATTTGTCTGTTCACGTCTGGTCAATGAGCACTCATTAAATATATCCAGCAGCTCTGACTAATGGTAGATCCTTGATTCCACAGTGACTGATGTCTGGGTATGAGACATGTGAAGGGTCCCAGGGAGCTGTGCCTTTTGTGAGCCATTTCCTGAATTGTTTATGTTTGCCCACCATTATGGTGCTCATCAGATAGTAAAAGAAACTCTACGCATACTTAACATTTGTTATTTTCTTTCTTTCTTTTAAAATCAGCTCCATCGTGAGTACCAAGTAAAATGCGTTAACATAGTTATTATGTTTGCTTTTCTATGAGCATGTGGCAACAGACTTTCCTCTCCAGGATCTTGGGGGAACTGGAAGGCACCTGCTTCACATACCACCAAAGATGTGTACCAATCAGGTAATTTGAAAGAGGGATGAATTAAGACAATAAAAATTTTCCAGCTTGCCAGGCTACTGGCATGCATGAGAAAAGCAGACAGGGCTTCTCTGTAGTTTAAAACCCAAAGGAAAAAGCTACAACTGTGCAAACAAATGAAAAAATCCCACATGAATTCATATGCCTTATAAGAATTCAGTGTTTTAGAGTCAAAAGATGAAGGACTGAGAGAATTAAATGGATAAGGGAAGCTAGTCAAGATGGGGCTTCTGTGACTGCTCAAACCAGCAGCAGAGCAAATGGGCTGGTTAACACGTGCATACACATCCACACACGGACCCACACACACGAGTTAGACTGGAGGCTCCTTTTAGAACATAGACTCCACCAATCTAAAAACTAATGTCAGTATAACATGGGACCTTAGAGACTTATAGGGGTTAGATAACAACAAATATATCTGTGTCTGGGTTCTAATCACCTGATCTCCTCCCAGGCACAGTTTCCAAATGTTAAAGAATGTGTTAGTCACACAGTTTTCATAGCTTCTGTGTGTGTGTGAGTGCATGCGTGCAATCATATATCTGGAATATGTTTGCTTTCTCTCTCTCTCTATCTCTCTCTCTCTCTTTTTTTTTTTTTTTTTTTTTGAGACAGAGTCTGATTCTGTCACCCTGGATTGAGTCCTGTGGGTCATAGCTCACAGCAACCTCAAACTCTTAGACTCAAGCAATTCTCTTGTCTCAAGTCTCCGGAGTAGCTGGGCCTACAGTTGCCTGCTCCAACACCCAGCTAGTCCTATTTTTAGTAGAGATGGGGTCTCTCTTTGCTTAGGCTGATCTCAAACTCCTGAGCTCAAGCAGTCCACTAGATTCAGCTTCGCAGAATTACTTCTTTCTTTTTAAATTTCAGAATGCCATGAGGGTACACCAGTTTTGGTAATGTGCATCACTTTTGCAATGCTTGAGTCATAGCTACATGCATGCCTATCACCTAGATAGTGTTCATGGTACCCACTAGGTACATTTTCACCCATCCCCCTGTATGATTTGTATGAGTAATAGTCTTTAATTCCATCCAAATTGTTGAAAAAGAAATTAGAGGATCCTTTTTTTTTAAATTGTGGCGTAGTATTCCATGCTAGTCATATACCACATTTTGTTAATCCAACATGAAGTGATGGGCACCTAGGTTGATCCCACATCTTTGCAATTGTGAATTGTGCTGTAATAAACACTTGTTTGGGGTGTTGGTATAATTGCCAAAGGGGTCCTCTTCAGGAAACCTTTCCAAGGCCAATTTGTTAGGAATTTTTCTTACACTTTCTTCTAGAATTGTTTTCCTTTTGTGTCTTACATTTAAATCTTTTATCCAGCAAGAGTCAATTTTTGTCAGTAGTGATAAAAGCCATTCTCCCTGAAATAATGTGACATCTTATTGTGGCTTTAATTTGCATATCCCTAGCATTTTTCATATATTTTTTGGTCATTTCTCTATCTTCTTTTTGAAAAGCTTCTGTTAAAACCTTTGGCCCACTTTTTCAATGGGGTTGTTTGTTTCTTGCTGATTTACAAGTTGATTAACATTGTTCAACAAAATTTTGAAAAAACAAACAAAAATAATCCACACCACCTGTATCATATTCAACTTCAGAAAATCAAATACAAATTTAAAATATTGAGTAAAGCAAGAATGTGGTGGTAAGAGGCTACCCACAGAATAAGAAATACTGGAAATCTATTGGATTTCTTTTTAAAAGCCCTGGAAACATGAAGAGGGTAAAGTGAAATATCTAAAGGGTTGAAGGAAGCAAAACAGTAATCTAAAATTCTGTATCCATCAAATTAATCCATCAAAAGTGAAGAAATAAGAATGTTCAGAAAAAAAAACTGAGAGACTTTGACTCTAGTAGAACTTCCTTATAAGATGTGTTAAAAGTTCTTCAAAAAGAAGAAAAAATGATATAGATTCAAAACTCATAGCTGCATAAAAAAAAGAATGACATCATCAAAGGAATAGATCATAGTCAATCCAAAATAGTTTGTTTACTTATTTTTTATTTATTTAATACATAATTAATTTTTAAGTAATACCAGCCAAAATATACTGAATAATTGTAGGATGTAATATTTAAGTGAATTGAATGGCAGCCATGTTATAATGTATGGGAGGGAAAATTGAAAACACCATCTTGGGTTATCTGCACTACATCTGAAGCAGTATAAGGTTATTTGAAAGTGAAGTTAGGTGGGTTGTAACTTTATTTTACAAATTTGGGGGCAATTACCAAATTTCTAATGCATAATTAATATTATAAAAGAGAAGAGAAAATGAAATTATTTAAAATGCTCATTTAAGACCTGGGAAGGCAAACAAAAAGGGAAGATAAAATGGGAAACAAAGAGCAGCTGCAATTAATATAAAATAAAACAAAACATGGTAATTATTTAACCTATCTTAAGTAAAAATACAGTAGTCTGAGCACAATTCTTTGTCTTCTTCTACTTAGAGTGGTCCAGGCTAAATAATGTAGACTAGCTTAGCTTCCTCATATCATGGCGTCCCAAGAGAACTCAGACTTCATATAGAGTGATTAAGACCTGTGAGAGTTAATGTGAATGGAAAAATATGCCTCGAAATTAAATTAGCATCACTTCTTTCTTGTTCTATATGTTATGATATCACAGAGGCAGATATATACTCCTTGAAACAAAGCAAATATATACTCCAACTATCAATTAAAGAATTATCACTTAGAATTAATTTAATTCTAAAATAATTGATATTAGCATTATTTTAGAATTAAAATATCTGATAACTCAGACTTTTTAAGTAAAAACCTTACTGAAGAAAATTTTGTAATACTTGGCATGAAGGTGTGATAGTTGCAAAAGTCACAGATGTCCACTCCAAACTATTATTTTTAAATGAATAAATAATTGTACTTTCTGAGTTATAAAGTCACTTTAGTCATTAAGATTTTTGATTTAATAATTTTTGATGGACTTTTCTTGTCCTTTTTATATACATTTTAATCTTAGATGTATTTTGACCTAATGCATTACTCAATATCACATTGCTATGCTCTTGTGCCCTTTGCAACTAGAATTAACTTCTAATTTTAATGTCCAGTGATTAAGTAAAAATTGAAACTGTGAATATGATGATATATCCTGCCTGTGATTATGTTACCTTATTCAGTGTCTGAGTCCATTGCGGTTACTATAACAAATGCCTTAGTCTAGGTGACTTATAAGCAATGTAAATTTATTGTTGAGAAGTTCAAGATAAAGATACCAGAAAATTATGAGTCAGGTGAGAGCTTACTCTCTGCTGCCAAGATGGCACATTTTTGCTGAGCTCTCTTAAGGTAGAAGAGGAAAATGCTATGTCCTTACATGATAGATGGGCAGCAAAGGTTAAAGAAGCTCCCTCAAGACTTTTACATAAAGGTGTTAATCCCATTCATGAAGGTAGAGCCAAATCATGAGGAGAGACCAAATCATCTCCTAAAAGCCCTGCCTCCTAACACTATCCCATTGGGTATTATGTTTCAACATGAATTTTAGGTCATTTAGACAATAACACAGAGCTGAAAAGATTTTGCGGGTGTAGTTATTGGTATTATTGCAAATAAAATTGAAATGTGTCTAGCATGTAGCTGAGCTGTGTGAACCATTTTAAAAGATTAGGTGATTGTTAATGAAATTTAAACTCCTTTTTGATGCCTGATTGAAACATCTTTCATGTTGCACATCCCATTTTTCCCTTTTGAAACACATGGTAGAGCTATCAGGAAAGCCTGGGTTTTCTCTCCCTTGATGCCACTTGGAAAGTTCACACCACACAAATGCCAGCCTGCACACAGCAGCCTTCCACAGGCCCCAGTTGATGAAAACAAAGGCCTCTCTTCCTTTCCTTTGTTTAAACCATTTTTCAGACCAGTCCAGCTTTCTGCTCTACTCTACCTGGAAAGCCTCAGTGTGTGGGTCATAAATCTCTCCATACCCTATTGATGTATGTGTAGCATCATCTGTCTTATCATCTGAACTAATTCTGAGTGAGAAAGGAGTGATCTCGCCCTCTATGAGGAAACCACAAAGCAATCGGCACAGCAAGCAGTGTCTGAAGCAATGACCACCAGGTAGTGCTTCCTTCCTTGCCTTGTCCTGCTGTGTGGCTCTGCCATCTGCAGCGGCTGTGCAGGCATTGTGAGCTGATGCTGTTGGCTGCACGTCCTTCCACCTCTCTTATCCCCTGTTAGTACGTGTGCGCTTTGAGTTGTGCTCCTTTGGGCTGTATTTGCTCAGCATCAGCAAGCTTCTCTTAGACATCTAACCAATTAAGTGGAAAGTTTTATAATTATCATTTAGGGACAGGAGTATGGTATTAAAACCCTCCTTGAATTAGGTCTGGGTTGTGTGTAGTGACATGGGCCTATCAGGTGAATTGGGTTAAACTATGTGCCTCAATTTTAGCTTATGCCATAGCTGCCAGTTTTGGCATAAGTCATGAGAAGAATGTGTACCCTGGTACCACTGGTAGCGTATCTCCACCAGGTGTCATACTTTGTTCTCTTACGTATTCAAAGGAAAGCGTGCTATCCCAAGCAATGTGAGCTTTTTGGCTGGCTGCCTGTATTAAAAGAGAGTTACTGTGTGGCTCACTGATGTCCACACTCTTCCATTCAGATGGGTCACCAAGAGCATATACAAAGCTATTAGTGCCTTCTGGGCTTCTTTCCCCTTAGAAGAACCTGATTTTTAGATTTATAGAGTAAAACTCAAATGGTACACTCGGGGGAAATACTGATGGTGAGAAATTATTTAATGGATACAATACACATTATCTGGGTGATGGATACCCTAAAAGCTATGCATTGATATGCATGTAACAAAATTGTGTACATATATATGTTTTACACACACAAATACACACAGACACATACACACACATATGTAAAACAAAAGGAAAAAAATAAAAGCTGTCTCCAAAGTTTCACTTCTACCATTCTTCAAAGGCCAGAGGACATTGTCACCTTGTTTGATAAGTATAAAACATACTGACAAAATGTACTGGTTTTTATTGAGTGTCATGACTCATAAACATGCCAGGGAGTTAATTTAAACCCAATTTATAAATACAATGGAGCAATACCTGCTGTTAGAAGGGTCTCTAACTGTGATGGTACTGACTTGGGACTCTCTAAAGAAAGACTTAGAAATATATGATGCATTTTACACACTTATACAGGATATAAAAATATGCAAAGGAGTTTACACACACATAAAAGAATAGAAGCCATTGCCCAAAACAAAGTAAAGGGCCACACCACCGAGCAAAAATTTATGGCCACTACTTGGACAGTCAAGAGCTCTTCCATCTCTGATACTGCCAAATATCAGAAATAGTTAACTCAGAACATTTAAACAAAGCAAACATAATATAGGCCATGTGTGGTCTTGTGACAACATAGTCTTTATTCAGAAATGAGGACTCTCCTTTCATGCTTCCTAGAGTCTCTGGACCTATAAGAACTTCCTTGCTGGGTGACGCCTGTGGCTCAAGGAGTAGGGCGCTGGCCCCATATACCAGAGATGGCAGGTTCAAACCTGGCCCCAACTAAAAATTGCAAAAAAAAAAAAACAAAAAAAAAAACCCCTTTCTTACTATTGTGCCATGTACCATTAGAATCGCATCTGCTAGCGTCCTGCTGGGCTCCTGCGGAGATGGATGCTATCACATACCTGGAGACCATGTCTTTCCACATCATCTCACTGCCCATTATGACTAAGTCACACAGGCAGAATCTGACACAGTTAAAAATCTTCCTAAATTTAAACCTATTTTGTGTCAAGACAAGAAAGATTTTTATTTTCTATCGAAGGAAAACCATAGTATAGACTAGAATCTGAAACTTCTGAACCCCAAGTAGGACATCTTTTGACAGACATAATAATAAAAAAAAGTAGGTCAGACTCTTCCTGGAAACATCGTTCAACTAGAGAACAACTTGGGGTTTGCCCAAGTAAGTGGGCAGAGACTGGAGACTAGATACTGCGGGGAAGGCAATGCCTCCATCGTGCAGAAGGAGACTCACTGCAGAGAAGTTGCTATCCTACACCTAAGCAGGGCATCTGTCCTCAAGAACAATATTCAAAGCCAGGGAAATTGCCAAGTGTTAAAACTAGAGATTTCATGGGCCACCAAGAGGCTTCAGCTGCTCATTTTATAGACTCTTTGGTCATTCCAAATAGTCTGCAATCCGACCCAGCCAAAGGCAGCAATTCTTCATCTAAGTTACTCTGTTACTCGGGTAATTCTTGTCATACAGATACCCAAAAATATAAATCGAAGTAGCATGCATGCCTATACATTCTAAGGCCACAATACGAGATATGAACAAGAAGCTCCTTATGCCCTCCAAAGTTCAAAACATCACTGGTTGTGACCAAAGCACCTATTTCCCTTCACATGTGAAATGCTGGGCTCTTGCACGAGGCATTTAATAGAACGTAACATTCTCACCAGTTTCAAGCCGTGAGCCTTAGGCTTTCCTTAAATAAGTTCAAATTCAAACATCAAAAATGAAAAAAAATGTCTGACTTAATTTTGAATGTTTGCTGACGACTTTCACGTCCCATCATTTTCCTTTTGCCCCACACATCTAGACACATGGTTATGAAAATCAGAACACTCACTCTCTTCACACCGACAGGAAATTCCTTTTCTTTCTTCCTTGTTTTATTTTAGAGACAGAGTCTGACTTTATCACCCTTGGTAGAGTGCCATGGCGTCATAGCTCACAGCAAGCTCCAACTTCTGGGCTTAGGTGATTCTCTTGCCTCAGCCTCCCCAGTAGATAGAACTACAGCGTCTGCCACAACACCCAGCTATTTTTTGTTGCAGTTTGGCTGGGATGGGTTTGAACCCACCACCCTCAGTATATGAGGCTAGTGCCCTACCCACTGAGCAACAGGTGTCACCCAACTAACAGGAAATTTCAAAGAAGACAAAGCAAATCAGTGTGCAGGAGCCCCTACCAGGCCTCACCCTCTTTCTCTCTCTCACACACACACACATGCACTCACACACTCACACACTACTTGCCCTTTGCTTTGCTAGGTCGTTTTTGCACTAGCTTGAAAGCCTTCCCTTCTCTTACTAGAACGCTTCAATATGTGAGTAAGAAATCTCATAATCTTTCACTGTGTGTCCTTCTAAATCTTCAAACTAAGTTGGGTAAAGGTCAATTCTGTCCTGATGCCACCACAAAACACTGGCCCTACAGAGAACAGAAACATAGCTGTTACAGAGCTGGTCACTATAGAGACACTGAAAACTACTTCACTATAACTCCTACATTGTACTTAGAAATCTAGGCATTGTTTTAAGACTATGGGGCTCTTTGCTGGCGTGATTATTTTTTATGTGTCATTGAAGTCAGATACTCAAGGTGATAATTTGGGACATTGGTAAAATATTCATAACTGACTAAATGAACATTTGTTGAATATGCATAGTCTAACGTGATACACAACGTAAACTAAGTATAAGAATACATTGTATGTCTTTGTCATAAAATAATTTAACAATCTAAGAAGAGAAAAAGAAGCTTTCTGGATTTAAACCTGTCTTGTGCCAAAGCATGAAAGATTTTCTATATGTAACTGAAAATTAAGGTAGTCAAATCCTGAAAATGTATGTGACTGAAAAATTTGAAAACCCTAATGCAGTGTTTACAGTCTGAGATTTTCTAGAGTCAAAAGCACTAATAAGTTTTCTTTGTAGAAGTAGGTCTCCTACAATAATTTTCTGTAAAAATTAATCAGTACTTGAAAAGCTATATAAACAGAAAATATTAAGGGAAAAGTGGAGAAATGAATTTATATATTTTGAAACACAAAGGCTCTCATTGAAATTGGTAAATGCATTAAATCTAAATGGTTTTATTGAAAACATAAGAAAAAAGCTGGAAATAGACTGACAAGCATTGAAGAGAACTGAAATGCAGAATGAATGCATTATACAAGGGAGATTTTACAAATAAACTAACTTCATTTATTTAGTACTTATGATGCTGTGTGTGTTCATAAATAAATGAGGACAAATAAAAGTAAGTTTATTTTGTAGTCGGTAGGTGTCAATTTCCAAGTAATTCAGTTCAAATACTACTCTTCACCCAAAATTTAAATAGAGATTTTTTAGTTTCAATTTCTAAGAGAAAAATTCAAATTCCAAAGCCTATGTATTCCAGGTGATATGAGATTAGGTGTCAAATTCTTAGAAAAGATGCCACATAATAATAATCAGAATAAAGCCCAGAAAAAATTTGGTAAATGTACATTTTGAGGTACATTAAATTGGAAAGCATGAACCACACATGCTGTTTACTACGGCCAACCTTAGGGAGTTAGATAGAAGGAGCTGATGAATGTATATGAATAGATATAAATGTTTCCTATTTATTTTATCTGTCATGCTTCAATTGCTTGATTTTACAAATTCAAAAGCAAATAAAATTCTATGCATTGTAATTTATGTTATCAATATAAATTTGACACATTATACACATATATACAATCCTACCTATTAATCCTTATAGTAATCATTCAAAAGGAATATATTTAAATGTGTGGGTGCACATACTCTTTATTTTGTGCTTTAAATTATTTGATGTACATTATTATTACAGTCACCAATATCAAATACATTCAAATGCTTATCAAAATGTTTAACACATAATAAGCAACCAAATAAATAGTAATTTTGTATTATTTTTATTTTGTAATAGACTATTAGCTCTAAGAAAACAAAGGCCTGTGCCTCCTTTACTCACCATTATAATCTTAATATTTGAAATATGACTTTAAACATAATAGATATGATGTATGTTTGCTTAATAAGATCAAAGAATAAATAGACGTGGCAGGCCTGGGCTGGATTTGAACCCGCCAGCTCTGGTATGTGACTGGCACCTTAACCGATTGAGCTACAGGCACCGAGCTGCTTACTGTAATTATTAAAGGATATATTGAAATAGTGAATTTTACTATTTTCTTCACAGTGTCTTTTCAATTAGGTATATTGCTTCATGTTTAATTTTAATTCCACTGCCCTCAATATGTGATGTTCTCAGGGAAACTTGCGATATATGTAGATAAACAGTTACACAGTTGACCTTTGTATAACATGAGTTTAAACTGGGTGAGTCCATTTATTTGTGGATTTTTTTCAATACTAGTTAAATCAAATGTGTCTGCTTCTCCAGTCTTCCCTTCTACCTCTATTGTTTATTTCTTCTTCTTCTCTCTCTTGTGAGACAGGAAAACCTCTCCTTCCTCCTTCTTCTCAGCTTACTCAATGTGATGACGTTGAAGACAAAGTCATTTATGATTGTTCATTCCCATTTAGTAAATATCAAGGACTTTTCTATTCTTTATAATTTGCTTAATAATATTTTCATTTCTCTACTTTGTTGTGAGAATATAATACAGAATGCATATGACATATGAAACGTGTGTTAATTAACTGTTTATGGTGTTGATAAGGCTTCCAGTCAGCAGTAGGGTATTGGCAGTTACATTTTGGAGTAATCAATGGTATTTATAGATTTTTGATTATATGGGGGACCAGCTTCCCGAACCCCACATTGTTCAAGAGTCAACAGTAAAGTAAAAAGAAAATGGAAGCATCATTTTATCAAATGAGTCAAACCCTTTTATTAAATTAAAGTGTGTGTTTAGTAAGAGCTTGAGGTAGCACTCTGAAAACCAAAATAATACTGGCTAAAATTAGAAATGTTTGTCTCAAATCTGATTCTCTCACATAGTTTTCAATTCATTTATTTAGGCATTCATTTTTATAGTTTACAAGTAACATGACTTAAGTAGCTTATTTCTACACAAAAATATTTTGTATTTCAATTCAATGAAATTCCATTGCATCAATTCAGTCCTTTAAATATTGATTTAAAAAACACCATGTATCTGACACTGCCCGCTGAAGAGAGGGAGGATAAGTCAGAAATGGTTACAGCAAACAGAGCCACACTACTCATTGATTTATGTAGCGTATACTCGCATACTACAATAGCACTAGTGATTGTGACAAAGGCCACACGGACCACAAACCTAAAAGTTTAGTATCTGGACCTTGACAGAAAGAGTTTGCCAATCCCTATAGCAGAGTTGCTCCCACATCTTAATTCTTGCTTATTCATTATAGCTACATACCTGACGATTCAGAATTAGCATGCCTAGGGCGCTGGCAATGGAATTTAAGAAGAGGGACATAAGTGGCTGTGGTGTTTCTCTTCCCACACTCACCCCGTCTCTGCCTCCACCACTCCATGTTTCCAGTTAAGGACCTCTGACTTCCATGAATAGTGCTTAGAAGACGTGTATAATACATATGAAAGAATAGTAGTGCAATTTCACTCTAAAGGTGCTATTTTGACATTCATAGATAGTTAAGGGGATCAAGTGTGTCTAGTCTCCAATTGGTAAATGAAAGAACATACCTACAGGCTTCCAATAACCAAAACAGTGAGTGTATCAAAAAACAAAACACAAAATCTTGCAAAACATTAGCAGAATCTTTAAAAATTTATCAACAGAAATCTCCTTACCAGAAATACATGGGGAAAACATTGTCTGAAAATTAAAAATGATCACTTACAGTGGATAAACTCTCTCTCTTTGAAGAATAGAACATGCCTGTTTAAAACCTTTCATGCACAATATTACTTAGAGAATTCCAGTGCACACAAAACCCCTAAGCCCAAACATCTTCAAACCGTCTTTTATCACATAAATTTTATAAATAAGATCGGATTATTTTATTTTACTATTAATTTCCCAATGTTTAGAGATATATATTGGTTAGTCAGAGATAGATGTAGTATAGTAAAATGTTGAAACTGAGAGCCAGAGTTCAAAGTGCCGATACAAATCCAAATATTCTGATTTTTGTGTTTTATTGTTCTTGTGGCCTGTCTGTCTCTGAGAGGTATATAACAACTCCTAGTACATTTCATTAATTATGCATTACATTATATATTTTCAGTGCACAACTCCCACAGCAATGCAAATTATTTAGAAATATTAATATTTTTAAAATTGAATTATTATTCCCAGAGTGAGTGAGTCATACATGCACTTAAGTGTTATTTGTATGTTGGTAACGGTGTTTCTTTGCTTCATCTTAGATATTTGACATATTTCCAATCATCATGTTTTTCTAATTAAATTGAAATGTTTTTAATCAGTTTCACTAAGAAGAATGAAATTGGATGATTAATAAGAAATGTTTCTAGGAAAGGTGACCTTTTCCCAAAAAAAGCATGAAGTAAGCAAAATTGACCTTATTTTGTTAACGTTTTTCAAGATAGAGTTAACCTTTTGTAGAGGATAGCGAAAGTTTGAGCCATTTCCAACTTCTCACAAACTACCTCCAAAGTGTCTAAAGTCACAGAACTGAGAGGGAGCAATGGTATTATCAACGACCTACAATGATGTGTTAAGAATAGGAACAAATTCAATTATTAAAATCTCATTAGTGTTGTTTTTATTCTATCTCTTCAAACTTTAGTTTCAGTACTTTTTTCCTCCTTATTAAGGTATAACTGACAAATAAAACTTGCATACCTGTACGGTATACAATGATGTTTTGATACATTATACATCATAGAATCATTAAAATCAAGGTAATTAGACTATCTGTTATGCTGAAAACATCATTTTTCTGTGGTGAGAATGTAAAAGGTCTTCTCTCTCATACGTAATTATTTTCCAGGTATAAAATGTATAATTATTAAATATAATTAATTACCTTACAATTTTTCCATAGCTTATTCATCATGACTGACTGAAACTTTCTAGTCTTTGACCAAAATTTTCCCATCCCCACCCCTGGAGATTGGTGACTCATTCTACTTGGATTCTCAGAGTTAATTTTCTTTTCTTTTATTCCACTTATAAATGAGACCGTATAGTGTTTTCTTTCTGTGCCTGGCTTATTTCACTTAGCATAATGTCCTTTTTTTTTATCCATGTTGACAGAAATGAAAGAATTTCCTTTTCTTTTTAAGTAAATAAAACTATTTGTCACATTTTCATTATCCATTTGTTGGTTTGTTGATGGACACTATTATAATTACATATCTTGGCCAGTGTGAATAATGCTGCAATGAATATGGGGTACAGGTATTTCTCCAAAATAATGATTTTGTGTCCTTTGGGTATATACACCCAATAGTTCGATTGCTGGAATATATGATGGTTCTATTTTTAAGTTTTTAAGGAACCTCCATATTGTTTTCACAATGGCTATACAAACTTATATTTCCACCAAGAGTGTCCAAGCATCCCTTTTCTGTGCATTTTTGTCTTACTTTTGTTTCATCTTTTTGATAATAGACATTTTAACATGCATTTCTGTAATTAGTAAGAATCATGAGCTTTTTTCATGTTCTTGTTAGCATTATAAAGCTTCTTACAAGAAATGTCTATTCAGATCCTTTACACTTTCTCTTTTAATCATGTTATTTGTTTTCTTGCTATTGAGTTGTTTCAGTTCCTTATACATTCGGGATATTAACTCTTTTATCAAATGTATGGTTTGCCAATATTTTCTCCTATACCATAGGTTATCTAGGATTGTTATTGCCTTGTCGATTGTTTGCTTGGCTATGTTGAAGCATTATGTTTATGATTTTTGATGCCAGTATAAAGAAAATTGTTTTCTTGATTTCATTTCCAGGTAGTTAATTGTTACTGTATAGCTATGCTACTAATTTTGTACATTGATTTTGAGTTCTGCACGTTTGCTGAATTTATTTATCATAAAGTTCAAAACCACATGATCCTCTCAATACAGAAAAAAATAAAATAGGAAGAAACTAATGTAGTCATGAGGGGAGGGGGCTTATTATTTAGGCATAGGATGAAATTTCCCGGTATCACATCCTAAGAGGAAATATAATAAACTATATAACTCAAAATTTTAGTAAAAAAAATTTCTCATGCATAGCAGTATATTAAAACTTATTTTTTCTGATACTTACCTTTTAGAAGAATTTAGTTTCAGTCCCAAGTTTATTTTCAATAATAGAAATAGAATAGAAATAGAAAAAAAGTGGAAGTTATTCTGAAGAACTGTCTTACAAAAGTTAGGAACATGATACTTAAAACTGTTTCTTATATTACCACTTGGTCATAGCTGAAGTGGATTAAGGTCACTCATAATTCTGTCTCAGTCTATTTTATGTTATTGCAATTGTATATCAAAAACTGCAATTTACAAAGTTTGAGTGCATGGTGCTGGCATCTACTCAGCTTCTGGGGAGACCTTCTTGCAGCTTCCTAACATCGTAAAAAGCCTCACAAGGGCAGGTGCCTGCCGTTCAGCTCAGGTATCTCTTCTTCCTATAAAGCCATCAGTCCCATTCTGCCCCTACTCCTGCCCTTATGACGAGAAGTAACCTGATTACTTCCTCAAGGCTCCACCTCCACAATCAGTCTATGAATTGGGGGATTAAGTTTCCAATGCATGATTTGGGGACATATTCAAATCATGTATGTCAAGTTTCCTTTTATGTAGAGAATGCTGGTTCTAAATCTCGTTATTTTATAGATGCAGATACTTTTAGATATTTTAGATAAGATATTTTAAGGCAAATATATCTATTTGTGTAATACATCTGTGGATAGAACTGCTATATAAATAATTTTTTCTGAAAATTATCAATATGTAAGACATGATTCTCCATAACACACAGCACAGCGTATCATAGCTTATATCTAATCTGCATCCTGACGGTACAAAAAAGTGTTTGCTAACCCAACAAGATTGTTATGTTATTTAATAAGTATATAATAATCTATTTTTAAACATATCAATGTAAAGGCTAAAGTGCATGACTTTGATGAAAATAGAACTTGAGGTAAATTAATAAAAGCCTTAACAAATTATTGGGGTCTTCATCAAAAAATAGTATTATAATATTCTTAAAGGTATATGTCTTCCTTGAGTTCCCAAGGATGAATATGTCATTTTCACGTATAAATTATACCAAATTATTCACATAAAAATAAAACAGGAAAGGCCTAAGAAGCGAAATTCTTTTAGTCCATTAGAAATCAAAGTTTTCTGTTGATGATAACCTAGGTTCACTCAAGTTATATGATTTTATTATGATGAAGGTTTTCACTATGGTTAAAAATCTTAGTCCCATCAAATTCCTTCTATGAAGAAAAATAAGTAAATATCAACTTTGATAATTCTGAATGGTTTTTCTATTAGATAAGATACAAAAATGGTAAAGTCTTTAAGTATACTTTCATCTCATGTAGTATATTTGAATAAGCTCAGAATTGGTGATTCCAGAATAAAAATCTTATGAATTTTTCCTTGATAGAGGAAGGGGAAAGTAGGAGACAATATTAAGTAGACTGACAATGTTGTGCTCAGGAGTTGCTAACAAATAATGTATGGTGTTAATAGAACAATTGTTTTCAGAATTTGTAGTTTGTGGACAATATTTGAAGATAATCATACCACTGATTGAAAGTGAACTGAAAGAGCACTACCAGACTTTGTAAAAAGTGATGAAACTAATGACATTTTCCATAGTTGGAAATGTTTCTACAGTTAAAGAAATGTTCATTCATACCACAAAAAGCATATGTCCAGAAATTAGGTTGAAAGTATTTTTCTGCAATATGTGAGAAATGTATGAGTATGCATGTGTAGAGAGGCAAGAGAGAGAGAGAGAGACAGGGAGGGAGAGAGGCACGGAGAATTGATCAAATATTAATATTTTACAGCAACAAATGTTATTTATAAACTCCAAGCTGTTGTTAAAGTTGAAGTCATTCAACGTTGTTTGAGTATTCTTCAAGATTTTTCCTATCTACCCCTAATATATAACTTGACATTTGTTTAAATCATCATTTATGTCTCTTGGTAGAGTTTTTTATAATGCCAGTGCTAATGACCTAAAATAAAAGAAGATGAGAAAACCTAGGACTGCTTTTAGAAAATACAAATTGAAAAGGAACTGAAGTACATAATCAAGAAAAGTATCCTTTACTTTGATATTCATTCACGTTAACCTTTATCAGTTGAGACAAAATCAAACCTAGTTGGAGGAGGGGATAATTCAGTAAAGCTATTAATAACTTTCCTACCAAGGGGCTTTAATAGTACAGCATCTGTACACAGAGTTTATTGTTTCTTCTTGTTACACATACTTACAAACTTTCCCTTTGTAGAGTTTTTCCAACACTTAGTCCCAGGTAGCATAACTTTGAAACCCAGAGAATTGTCATTTGAAGTAATTCAGGTAAGCATTTTATAATTTGTAATTCTCTGATCTCTCTAATCAGACAAAGGCAACATTTCATTCCCTGGCTATCCTCAGGAGACACCATTTCAATGATAATAGAGCCTAGAGTTATAGGTGGCTGCGTGGTGTTAGTTATAAATAGATTTAAAACGTCATCACCCTAAGACTGCCGCAGGTGTCAGGTTGCAGTCTGGAGTGCTCTTGGCCACAGCATGACCGGACACACCAAATCCAAGAGAAGCATTGTTTACCAATTACTGTGTAAAACTGTATTGAGGCTTGTCAAAGATCAGGTACTGGTAAGTAGCTGGATTCATCTGTTGGATCTCTTTTCTATTCCATACATCTACCTCTCAATTTTTGTGCCAGTACCATGCTTTTGATCACTATGGATTTATAGTATAATCTGAGGTCTGGTAGCATGATTCCTCCTTCTTTGTTTTTATTCCTGAGTAATGTCTTGGCTATTCAAGGTTTTTTTCTGATTCCATATAAAATGAAGTATTATTTTTTTCAAGATCTTTAATATATGACATTTTTGAAGTAAAAGTAAAAAATAAAAAATGCAGAGGGGATGGTGGTGGAAATGAGCAAACCCCAGTAAAACAGAACGATTATTAACATCCTCAGATATATAACAAAATGTTCCATCCATATAATAGGAACCAACATGCAATGACAAATTAAGAGAACTAAAAAGGCACCTTGGAATTGAGACCATAAGAGCAAAGTGAAGTCATTGGAAGGGTAAGAAGATATAGTAAGGAAGTGTAGTGAGAAGGAAAACAATGAAAAGACAGAAAATAGGCAGAGAAAAGAAAATTGGACAACTCTAGAAAACCTAGAAAAAAATGGGAAGGAGGAAATAGCAAAAAACAAAACAATTATTTTAGAAAATTTCCCAGAATGATAGGAAGTGACTGTTCCTGAAAAAAAGCTTACTCAATAGAAGTGATGGATAGAAAATATCCAAAGATGCTCCATTTTGACATTCCAAAACCCCGGGCGGGGGTAGGGGGGAAGATTACATCCACTTCTAAGAAGAGAAGGCAGAAAGGATGAGGAATCACAGTGACTTCAGACTTTGTAGCACCATGACTAGCAGGCAAAAGGAAACTGCGGTTATGTTGAGAATTCTATTTTTTTTTTTTTGAGACAGAGCCTCAAGCTATCCCCCTGGGTAG
>CAUYQV010087840.1:0-60826 GCA_963574575.1 Galagoides demidoff | reverse complement strand
GTGTTTCCTCCCTGAGACTATGTTTTCATTTATTTTAATTGTCTTTGTAATTGCTCACTCAAATCCTTGTTGTATCTCTAACTCTGTGCCATCTTGGTATGTTTGCTTCTGTTGTCCTTTTTCACTCACATTAAGGTTTTCCTGGTTCTCGATGTGAGGAGTAACGCCTACTGAGTCATAGGGATTTGGGTATTACGTTCTGAGACTCTGGACCTTATTTAGATCTTCATCTTTAGCAGATGTTCCCTAATACTGTAATGAAGGAAAGGGGCTCTGACTCATTGCTTCCAGGTGAGAATGGAAGTCTATTGAGAGACTGTTGCTCAGGGATGAGCGTGCTGGTGCTCTGCTGATATTACCTTTGTTGGGAGGGTCAGGGGTACTCGTTACTGCTCCTTATGTGACACTTCAGGGGGTGCCTTGTTATTACCTCTTCATGATGGAAACATCTTGGCTTTCTACTGGGCCTCCCCTAACAATATCCCTGTTGGAGGCCAAGGAGCACACTGTTGCCACCAGGGAAGATGCCCGTACTGACTCTGCAAATGGGACAAGTCACCTCCATGTGGGAATCAAGGTCTTCAATTCCTTACTTGGCCTCCCCTAACATGACTATGGGGAGGAGGGTGTCTTATTACAGCTGGATGGGGCAAAGTCTCAGCTCCCCACTTGTCTCTTGCTGATCATTTGTTGAAAAGACAATCTCAATTCAGTGCCTTCATTCCTTTATCAAAGATTAGTTAGCTGTATATGCATGGGTCTACTTGGGGGCTCTCAGTTCTGTTTCTTTCATCTATTTGTGCATTCTTTCACCATCATCACACTCCCTGGATTAATATCATTTATAGTAACTCTGAAGTTGGATAGTATTAGTCCTATCACTTTGGTTTTCTTTTTCAGTGTTATGTTGGGTTTTTTTCTCCTTTATCGTTTAAACTTTAGAATCAGTTATTGATATCCACAAAATAAATGTCTGGATGAAGTTGGGAAGAACTTACATATTAACAGTATTGAGTCTTCCTTTCTATAAATAGATTGGTCTTTTAAACTTGAGCCATGTTTTTGCCTCAGCCTCCCCAGTCACTGGGAATGAACATGCCTGGCTGCCTGAAAGTCTTTGTCAGGTGGGCTGGCAGGGTGGAAATCCAGAAATTCCAGGTCAGAGCTGCTGTTGCAGAGTCAGATCAGCAGGCTGTCTGAAAGCAGGCTGATCAGTGAATTTTTCAAAATAGAAAGAGGTCCTTTTGATGCCTTCTGAAACAGTGGAAAAACTTGTTTTAATTGCACAAGTGAGATGGGCAGGTGGCATATATTGGGAAGATAGTATGTAAAAGATTGAAGATGAGAGAAACAGTAGTCTAAAATGCTCTTAACCCTCAGAAATTTTTCTCTGAAGTATCCATCTTCTCACCTGCAAACAGGAAAGTCCACGTAGAGGTGCTGAGGAAAGGCGGGGCATCTGCTGGTTGCCTTTCTTTCATTAAACCTAATGTTCTTTTCCTCACACTCATCTTTTAAGGAAGGAATTATCATCTTCCCTTGATGGATGGGGAAATGAAATGCTGGGAGTGTCCTTATTCAAGGCCAACCCATGTCAATGCTGTTGTCACTATTAAAGTTGGGGATTGGGGGATGGAAAATGGAGCAGAGGAGAGTACCTATAGATAAGGTGGTGAATCTCAAGCATCGCCCCCTGGAGGTCAGGTTCTGAGGCGCAGACTGTGGAGAAGAGCCCTGATGCCTTCGGTCCAGATGAGGCAGAACAGTCTTCTCCTCCTTGGAAGAAAAATGCCATTTGCCTTCTTGCAAGTTTTGCTTCAGTCCAAGATGTCCACAAGGAGGAGGGAGGAAGAAAGAAAGACTCATTCTGAGAGCTTTGATTCCGTGGGAGCCCTCCCCAGCTCCCTGCACATCCCATAGGGCATCTATTTGGGGGACACTGAGATGTTTAAGGCATTTTGCTAAGGTTGAAAATGGGATGTTTATAACACTTCAAACCTGGGAGACAGATGAAAACAATTAACACCATATCTTAAAAATCACATAGTTGGAAGCTGCTCAGCAGCCCTGATGCTTAAAAATCCCTCTCTGGATGGTTGGAGCAGAGACAGAAAGAGAAGGGAAATTAGATGAGCTCATCACCTTTCATTTGCTGATCACTTCAATAGAATCATCTCAACAGTCCCATGAGGTAGCTGCTACTGTTGGCCCTAGCTCCCAGATAACAAAACTGAGGCTCAGAGAGGTTAAGTGTGTCCTGTGCCCAAGGTCAGGGACCTAACATTCAATCTCCCAAAGCTCATGTCTCTATAAAGAGAGCCTGTGGTAAGGCTGGGCATGTGGCTCACTCCTGTAATCCTAGCACTCTGGAAGGCCAAGGCAGGTCAGTTGCTTGTGCTCAGGAGTTTTAGAGCAACCTGAGCAAGAGTGAGATCCCGTCTCTACTAAAAATAGAAAAACTAGCCAAGAGTCATGGCAGGCTACTTGGGAGGCTGTGGCAAGAGGATCACTTGAGCCCAAGAGACTGAGATTGCTGTGAGCTATGATGACAGGGCACTCTACCCAGGGCAACAGAGTGAAACTCTGTGTCAAAAAAAAAACAAAAAACAAAAACAAACGAAAAGTCAAAAAAGAACTTCACTCTGGGAGATGAGGCAGGTGAATTGCTTGAGCTCAGGAGTTTGAAACCGGCCTGAGCAAGAGTAAGACACCTTCTCTACTAAAAATAGAAAAAAGTAGATAGGAGTCATGGTAGCCTCCTGTATTCCCAGCTACCTGGGAGGCTGAGATGGGAGGATCTCTTAAGCCCAGGAGTTCAAGGTTGCTGTTATCTATGACATCACAGCACTCTACCTAGGGTGAATAGAGTGATGCGCTGTCTAAAAAAAAAAAAACAAAAAACAGAGCCTGTTATAGGCTGAATACAGCTCCCCTCTAAAACAAAAGAGATCCACATCTCATTTATGGGACTTGTGAATATTATTTTTTATGGCAAAAACAAAAACATAAAACTCTGCAGATGCAATTAAGTTAAAGGAGCTTGAGATGGGAAGATTATCCTGGATTATCTAGGTGGGCCTTCAATATAATCATAGGTATCTTTATAATAGGGAGGTAGAAGGAGATTTAAAACAGACAGAAGAGGAGGAGGTGATATGACCGTGGAGGCAGAGACTGGACTGACATGGCCCTGAGCCAAGGACTGCGGGCAGCTGTCAGAAACTGGAAGAGGCATAGGATGGATTCTCCTTAGAGCCTGTGGAGGGAGCAGGGTCCTGCTGATGCCCTGATTTCAGCCCAGCAAAACAGATTTGGACTTTTGGTCTCTAGAAATGAGAGAAAATAAATTTCTATTGTTTTAAGCCACCAAGTTTGTGGTAATTTATTATACCAGCCACAAGAAACAAATACAGGGTCTAAGATGAAATCCTGAGGGACAACATGCCAGGGTTAGTGAGAGGGAGGAGGAGAACTGGGAACACGAGGAGGAATCAGGAGTTTGAAGAAACAAGGAGTGTTTCAAGGAGGGGTAGTTTCCCTGTCACCTATCCCCATGTGCCTTGTCCCAGCCCTGCCTGCATCTCCTCTGCTTCCCTTGGTTCCATTCTTCCTCTCCCTGGGCAGTGGCACTCTGAACTCCAGAACTAAGAAGGGCCTTACAGACCCCAGAGACCTTGGCCCAAACTCTGTCCCAACATAGGCGTGTCTCCTGGAGCATTCCAGAGGGCTATCAATCTCACTAACCAGCCACAGGTGAAGACCAGAGGGTCACTGAGGGTGCCTCAGTGGAGGGGAAGGGACAGGAGATGAATGAGGACAAAATACTGAAATATGACCAAAATCATATAGTTTGATAGCCACTATACAGACAATATATGATTAAGAGTAACCAAGATCCTTCCGAAGTTGCCTTTGGGTATGTGGCCTGACCTGGCAGCTGGCTCTTGGTAGCTTTTCAGGGGACTTGGGCACAAGGGATCTTTCTGGTGGTGTGTTGGGGCAGACTAAAACTGTCCCCACTTACAGGGCTGGTGAGTGTTAGATGAGCTAAAGCATTAGACTGCTAGCCCTTGGGCACTATTACTTCCCTCTAAGCAATACTCAGAAGAGGACTGTGTGGGAAAGGCTTCTGCCTGGGCTCTGCACAATGTGGGCTGCCTGTGCTCTGCAAGCGTAGCTAGGTGAAGGTCCCTAATGCTCCTAGACAAACATGTAAATTCCCTTCCTTGGCCCACAGGGCTCAGCAGATGGCCACTGTGCGGCTGTCCGCCACCACCCCTCCCCCTCCCCACCCCCATCTCCCTCATCATGTTCAGTTTCGCTGAGCGGCTCTCTGTTTTTGGAACCTGCCAAACTCTGGGATTCTGCGCCTGCTCTTCCCTCTCCCTGAAGAGTCTATCCTACAACTAGCACCTTTCTAAACTCCAAATCTCAGCTTTTGATGTCACCTCTCCGGGATGCCTTCCCTGACTGCCCAGCTGATGTGTCCCCTGCACGAAAGGCGTGCCTAAGTGCATCACCTTGTCTGACTTTTTTTTTGTTGTCTACCACTCTATGAAATTACCTTATTTGCTTACCTGTTCATTGTCTATTTCCCTCTGCCCGGCCCCAGCCCTTGCAGGATGAGATGTCGCACAGGGTGGCCATAAAGCTCATGTGCAAAACTTTGTGGCCCCCCTGTGTTACCCACCATTCTCCTTTAAGCACAGAGTTTTAAAATTACTAGGTTCTTGATGAGTATTTGTTAAATACAGGAATGGCTGAAGCAAGGGTGTTGGGATAGCCTCGCAGATGAAGCTCAGGGTTGCTGTTGCCATGGCCCAAGGGAGAGGGAGGCCAAAGTAGGAGCACAAAAGACCAATGTAGGGGAGCAAATTCTAGCTCAGATAAGGCCAACTAGAGAGACTGCTGAAGACCAAAGTCCAAAAAAAAGGCAGTCCAGACAGATGGGGGCAGGAACCACAGCCTGGGATTCCCTGGAAGAGGGACCAAGGAAGCTCCTGGTGGGGCAAATGGGGTCTCATGTGGCAAGAGAGATTTTGAAGCTATGAGATGACTACAGAATCTTTCAGACGAGGGGGTCAATACATGGGGTCAGTCCAGGGAGGTGAGATCAGAGAGGGTGCAGGAGAGATAAGGGTAGGGGCAGTGGAGGGTCGCCCAAAGGACTGCCCATTGGCTGGATGCTTTCCCAGAGCATCCTCACTGTCTGATAGACTGCCTTTATCTGTGTTGTAGGATGCCTGCATCCTTCATATAGTTAATGACCCACTTTTAAGCCCATGATACAGCACTACATTGCCCACCAGACTGCCTAGAAAAACTTGGAGAAAAGCCCAGAGGCATCATGGCGTGCTAGCGAAAGGCTGATAACTGTTTCACAGCCTGAGATTACAGGCTCCATAAAGTGCTTCACATCATTCCCACAAACAGCATAATATGATGAGGAAGTACACTGCCTTGGAGACCAGAGGATGAGGCAAAGTCCAAGCTGCGTGACACTGGTCAAGTCACTTAATATCCTCTGTCCCTCTGTTTCCTCATCTGTGAAATGGGCATAGATAATAGCCTTATTTTGAAAGGCTGCCATGAGGCTTCAATGATTTAATACATGTATAGCACCCCAAATAGTGCCTGGTCTGGCATACAATAAATTCTATGGAACTGTTTGCTTGTATTGTTGTTAGAAATGATATTCATAATGTTACACAGAGATAACAAGGTAAATTGTGAGTCCAGGTTGGTTCTTGAGGAATAGTGGGCTGAAGTAGAGTTTCTGGAGTGTCCCCTAATAGACTTCTTCTTATTGGGGCCTCTCCAAAGGGCAGCTGGTGTGAAGGGGTGTGTCTACAGCTGCTGGGAAATTCAGAGCCCTGGATGATTGCCGGGCATCTGTGCTCTCACCAGGCACCAAACTTACCACTGTGGGCAGATCATAAGAGTCAACTGTAATTAGTACACGTGCTGGTGAGAGCACATGCAGGTAGTGAGAAAAAGATGGAGGCAGTCAGGCTAGAGCCCAGATCACACAGCTGGTCTGGTGGGTTTAGGTCCTCTGTGTCCTTCAGCTCACGTCTTCCATTGTTACTGTTTGATACAGTCAGCTTTAACCTAAAAGTGTATAATCTTTAAGTATAGAGTATAAATGTCTTAACACGATAATTAAGTCAATGAGGTGAGTGGTATGTTAACCAGTACAATGTAAGCATTCCAAATTGTATAAGAAATCAGCACATTGTACCCCATAAATGCATTAATGTATACATGATCTACCTGTATATGATTTAATTTTTAAAAAGTGTATATCTTGAGTAGTTTAGAGCAATTGATTTAGGAGATTAATTTTTGAATGAAATGTTGTTTTGGGTCATGGGTTATGTCAATTATTGTTTATTATGGCTTATGGGTTACGGTGAATACTGCTGTTGACGATAAGTGTTAATTGCTATTGTTTAAGATAAGGGTTAGTATGGTTTACTGTTGTCTAAGATAAGGATTAGTATGGTTCTTAACGTATAAAACTGTGGTTTTGGAAATGGAAGAATAGAACAGTCTTGGAGAGGCTACTGTCATTGTTCTCCAGAATTCTTGGCCTCTTGCTAATAAAGGTAATATCCCCATTTCTGCACATTGACTGGACAGGGACAGGCAGCCATACCCTCTTTGTCTGGTAACACTGGGGTCAGTCAGACAGGGAGCTGGTGCACAAAGGTGTACACACACATTTCTTTCTGCAGAGGAAGTATGCATGTGCATTGGAGCACATGTAACAGGTTATTAAATGGAAAGGTGGATGAGTAGTTTGCTGTCCCTGACACCTGAGACAGGGTTGCATTTGGTATGGAATCTGTGATCTTGACATTTCCAGTAACAAGAATGTAAACTTCAAGCCTCAGGTAACTTTTCACTTTAATAGGCAAGAGGAGGGTTTGATTGGTCAACTCGATCAGTTGTGGGCTTTTTAGATATGAGATGCCCCTTTTTCTTTTGAACCAAGTGGTAGAAAAAAAGGGTTCCAATCAAAAAACATTTTATTGCTTTTTACGTTTACCTCTGTAAACTAGTCCTCTCCCTTCTTCATATGGATTTGAATTACTGTTTAGTATCTTTTCATTTCAGTCTGAAGGACTCTGTTGGTATTTCTGGGAGGGAAAGCCTGCTAACAAATTCTCACAGGTTTTATGTGTATAGATATGTCTTATTTTCTCTTTCATTTTTGAAGAATTGCTTCATTGTAGATGGAATTCTTGGTTGATTCCTCTCCCCTCCCTGGAATGTGTCATTCAAGTACCTTCAGGCCTCTGTGGATTTTGATGAGAAATCAACTATTTATATTATTGAGGATTTCTTGTCTGTGATGAGTTCTAAATCTTTTCTCCTACTTTTCCCCCTAAATATTTATAGTTTTATGTCCTACATTAAATCTGTGATCCATTTGAACTGATTTTTATATAAGATGTGACATTTAGGCCAATATCCTGTTTTTTCCAAAATGGATCCAGCACTCTTTGTCGAAAAGGCTTTTCTCCCTCCACTGAATTGCTGGCTAACCAGCCACACAGCCTAGACTTTGAATGCAGTCTCCGTTCTGGTGTTAAGTCAATTGAAAAAAAACCCATCCATTTAATGTTTTATTTTGGGATTTAGAGATTTTCTGTCATAGTCTTAGTGCCTCCCCCTGCTTATCTTTAATGTACCCTTTCATTGTGGTTATAGAGAGTTAGAAAAACATGGCAGAGTGGGAACCCTGTTTCCTAAGTTTCAAACAATTTGTTAAAAATGAGGAAAAAGGGCAGTGCCTGTGGCTCAAGGAGTAGGGCGCTGGCCCCATATGCTGGAGGTGGTGGGTTCAAACCCAGCCCTGGCCAAAAACTGAAAAAAAAAAAAAGAGTAAAAAATTAAAAAAGAGAAAAGGAAAAGGAAAGAAAGAAAATTAAAAAGAAAGGAAAGGAAAAGAAAGGAAAGCAGAAGAGAGGGCCCGGACCCCAGCTTCCAATCCATCACTCTTATCTGGTTACTTGGACTGCTTTCCTGTCTGAAAATCACAGAATCCTTGTGATAAACAATAGCTCACAGGTCAAGCTTCCTTCCTGAAGGTCCTGCTCCCCAAGGAAGATGGCAGAGCATGGAACCTGCCTGTCTTCCTGAGGCTGGAGGAGGCTGGTAGGGAGCAGCTGGTGAGTGGAGCTAGGATTAGCAGGCTGATGGGGGATGGAGAGTCTCTACGTGCTCCCCACCCTGCCCCCAACACTCCACATCTGCCTCACTTGAGCTCTAGAGAAAGATCAGTGAGGATGTAAATGGATTAGGAAAAGCTTGCCTGGCCTCTTCCTGTGCCACACAGCACCTGGGGCTCTGGAGATTAGTGGTGGCAGCTTTGTCAGGGAGGTAGACATTTAAATGTCAGTTTTGGTGTAAAGGCTCCTCTGAAGAAAGGGAAGAGGAAACCAGCCCTCCTCACCCCACCTGCAGCTTCTCTGTGAGTGGGCCCCTCTCAGAAACAACAACAGGGCTCTGGCTTCCTTCTAGTGAGTCTCGCCCACTCTCCAGGCAGGTGCTAGAGAAAGGGCTGGTGCTGGCATCAAACCCGACTCTGCTTGTGGCAGCCAGACATAAAAGACGTGAAGCATATGTTGGAGGCAAAAATGGTTAACTCACTTTTCCAGACAGAGAAGAGCAGGCAATATGTTGCCTCAGGAAGGTAGCTCTCTATAGTGGCTCACACCCGGCTCGCGGGCGCCGTTCTTATGGCTCATTTGTTCATTCATTCCTTTATTCACTTAACCTTTCATTTGGGAGTTTATTTGTTCATTCACTGAGAACCAACCAGGCCCGACCCTGGGGACACAAATGATGAAAACATGGTGTCTGCACACCATGATAAGTGGCTGGACCATGCCCAGCTGGGCTGAAGTGGCAGGTAACTATCCAGATGTGTTCCTGGACATCGCAGGAACACCGGTCACAGGTGTCTTTTTTTGCAGGCATGAACCTGGCCTCTGTGACGCTGGCCAGTGCCCTGCAGGTCAGGGGCGAAGCTCTGTCTGAGGAGGAAATATGGTCCCTCTTGTCCCTGGCTGCTGAGCAGCTCCTGGAAGACCTACACAATGGTAAGAGGGTGTATTTGGGGAAGTTGCTTCCTGGGGAGTTGTCTGTGAAGCTTCCCAAACAAACATTTTGGTCTATGATTAGTCCGAGGTATTAGAACGAGTATGCAAATGGTACCCACCCACGGAGCTGTGCTGGGATGGCAGGCCTGTCTCTGTGACGTGGGCCATGTGGCAGAGTTGAAGAAAGGCCTTGCTTCCGCTCCATATTGCAGCTGTTCTGGGCAGGGAAACCTGGGAGAGGTTAGGGGTGACCAGCTGCTGCTCTGTGGGCTTCTGCCAACACCTGTGCCATCTCTGGGCATAACCAAGGACAGGAGGCAGGGGACAGGCACCCAGGACAGCCCTGCACCCTGCCCACCAGATGCTGCACCAGCTGTGCTCCATCACAAGGCCGCCCCACATTGTGCTCCTCACAGGGGAGGTTAATAGGAAGAATTCTTAACTGGTCCCCTAGGGCCGAGGGCAAGTAACACACTTTGAAGGAAAATGCCCTCCCTGGTGGGTTCAGAATTGTTGGAGGAACTGTGTTTGCAGCCAGTGAGATGAAGTTTTTCAGGCCAGAGGTGGTCTGCAGTCACCACCCGGGTGACAGGCATCATGACTGGGCGGTAAGCACACAGAGGGAATGGGAACTGGTGGCCCTGGATGTGAACCACCCCTCTGGGAGCTGGTGTGTGCAGGAGGGCTGGAGCTCTCCTAGACTCAAGTGGTGATCACAAAGCCATGTCAGGCCTTGAAGGGGCGGAAGGATCTCATGTCCTGGGCATGCGTTTGGTGCAGAGCGCCGCATCCAGATGATCTCGTCCCCCAAACTGAAGGAGGGAGGCTGCCTCCCGCAATGTCTCTCCAGCGCCCTCTACTGGGAGAGCTGTGCATCATTCTCTATGCAGGACAGTCCCATGGCGGGCCCTGGGCATGGCAGCCCCCACATCTACACCCCATCACCGGCTTGATTTCAGATTCCTCTGACTACGTGATCTGCCCCTGGTCAGCTCTGCTTTCTGCAGCTGGGAGTCTTTCTTTCCAAGGCCAAGTATCACACATAGAGGCTGCTCCCTTCAAGGCCCCTGAACTGCTACAGGGACAAAGTGATGAAGAGCAATTTGATGTATCTCAGGTAAGGTGCACAACATCTCTGTAGCTTCTGTGTCCTGTCCTCTGAGAAAGGCCTATATGGGGCAGAGGGTGGCATCCCCGGCTTCTGGCTCAATCCCACAGAGCCTCTCTTTCAACATGGAGGTAAAGTAGGCTTAAAGAATTTTACTCCCAGGCTTTGTTACCAACAGTTTACTAGCTCTCAGACAAGGGCAAGTTCACTCCGCTGAGTCCTAATTTCTAAATCCATAGAGAGGAATAAATTCAACTTAATTGATGAAGATTATTATCAATATTATCAATATTCAAAAAAGAAGTTTTCAAAAGCTGTGGGTAGATGGTCTGGCATATTGGCTCTCTTGACTGCATGGAGCAAAACCTCAAGACTGACCCAACAAGTCCCCAGGTAGGAATTTATCGTAAGGTAGAAGCAAAGAGGGGTGTAGCTGCAACAATGCTCACTGTTGTACTGTTGACATCAGTAATGAATTGGAAACAAGCTAAATGATCAGTGAGCATGGACCCTAGATAAGATAGTATTAAAATGAGATGGTAAGAGCTTATTTAATGATTTGAAAATAAATTCAATATATGCACACACAATGTGTTCTGAGTTTGCGTAGAGAGAAGGAAAGAGAGAGAGAGGAAGTTCTAAAAATATGCACTCCAAAGTGTGTGCAGAGATGATTTCTGGATGACAGCATCAGTGGAGATTTTCAGGTTTCCTACAATGGACATGTTTTACTTCTGAATAGCTAGGAGTTCCAGCATAAACAATGCTTTCAATTTTAAAAAGAAGTTCAAAGGACAGAATGATGCAAGGTAGGCCCATGGCACCAGAGAGGGCACAGTGGGTGTTTAAGAAAAGCATTCAGTTCTGTCTTCCTGTCTTTTCTGGGAAAAGCACAGATTTGGAAATGCCATTCTTCTCAGGAGGCTTCCTGGAACAGTGGCTGCTTTTCCTTCAGGCTGAGAAGCAATGAATGGGGCTCAGTGGCTTTCAGGTTCAGCTCCTCTGTATCCACGTGTCTCCACAGATCATGACAGTGAAAGCATGAGAGTGGCAGTGCTTCCAGCTTCCATAACCAGGCCCCCATGCCTGCAGGCACCCCCACAGCCAGGCCCACACGCCCTCTCCTACACTGTCAGGATCTCAGGGGTGGATCTTTGGGCCCTTGGGTTGGATGCAGATTTAGGTGCCTCTCAGATCTATTTGGATCTCTTTGCTCCATTTTATAGTAAGTTGCCTCCTTCCTGGACTCAGCAAGATGCTACTTCTTGAGCCTTGGGATCTGGCTTTCTGTGGGACTGCTAAAGAGGCATGCCAGTGCAACCTGGAAATGCAGGGCGAACCTTCACCAGTGGTAAATGAGAATCAAGAGGGAACTCCAAGAATAAACTTACCCTCCTCTCTCTTTGGGAAAGGAGGACTTGAAATGTGCAAGCCTTGAAGGATTTCCAGAGAAGTCTTGAGTGTTGAGAAGCCCAGGCCACTGCACATTCTGCTACGCTCTGTGGCTGTTGCAAGGAGGTGACCAGCATGATGATCCTGCAGGCAGGTTCATCTGTCCCGGCCTCCTTTTGCCTTTTTTCCCCACTCTCATTAACCTGGGCTTGCAGCTCCTTAATAAAAGCCAGCACTTAATCCTTTGCCTCAGACTCTGCTTTCTAAAGGATTTGAGTTAATATAGACCTTGAGTGCTCCTGGGGTCCTTCTTTAATTCTCTCAGCACTTACCAGTGAGGAATAGGCATCACCCTTTTGACAGGAGGTTGGCCTCACTGAGTACCTTATGAAGGTCTGTCTAGTCACTCTTCTGTCTAGAGCAGTGGCTATCAATCAGTGGATCGTGCCCTCCCCCCCACCCCCCTGCCAAGAACTGTATTACAGGGCCACAGCATTAGGAAGGTTGAGAACTGAACATGCTTGAGCTGGAAAAAATATGGTCCTTCCTCCTGCACACCGTCCTCCAGACAGAGGTATGAGAGTGCCAAAAGTTCCAAGGGTGACAGGCTGAGCTAAGAACTGGGTATGTTACTGAGAGTCTGGGTGAGCATGAGCTGGTAGATGGGTAGTGTGGGAGAGACTGAGCTCTAAATGAACCAAACAGCTATTTTCATGTGTGCTTAGCTCTCTAGGCTTATGAAACAGGGAAGCATGGCATGTGGAATGGGCCTTAAGGGACCAGAGCCACCAGCCCTGTTTTAGGCCAGGAGGCATGGTCACCTGGTCAGTGATCTCTTACATTATTATCCTAACACTCAGCACTGCCTGTTGTTGTTCTCCTGCACATGCCATAGACTCTGCTCCTCATCCACCATGGCCTGGGTCTGTGGTGGGTGGGATGGTTATTAGGAGAGTGGTCCTAGGACATAGACTGTGCTCAGAATCCTCCCCCAGCCCTTGCTTGGGTCTAAGGTTGGGAGGACGCACCCTGCCCCCTCTCCTCCAGCCAACATCCTTCTCTACCCAGTGCACTGAGATATCTCCCCCACTGCTTGACACTTTAGTCCCATTTGCAGGTCAGGTGGAAGGTGCAGGCAGGTCTCTAACTATAGGTCACAGGTTACTCCATCCTGTGTTCATGGCAGATATCAGCAATTAAGGTGCTCTTTCCTACCAAGCCAGTAATTGCCTTCAAATCCTTTTTCCCACTCCTTTGTAGGCAGTGTCCACTGATGGGCTGGACTGGGCATTTGGGGTGAAGCCTGTGGTCACTGTGGCCCAGTCTTCCCTAGGACACATTTGGGATCCAGCTGAGTATCCAGGTGTGGACACTGCCTCTGGCAGTGCTCAGGGTGCTGCTTCTACATCTATTTTCAGGGTCTTTGCTCTGGAAATGGGGTGCAGCTTGTGAGCTGTCCTGCATGATGTCTGGTCTAAGTCATCTGAAGAGTGGGGAGCTGGTTTAGGGGGATAATTAAGTCAAAGATGAAAGTTAATTAATTGGCATAGGTGACACTGAACCCACATTTTGACCTCAAGATGTGAAAAACCCAAATGACTTATATTAAACCTACTGAGTTGCTCAAGGAATCAGCCATTTTTATAAGCCACATTTCATTACTTCAAAGTGTCTCCCTTCCAAAATCCCCAAAATCATTTCCTGAGAAGAGATATCTTAAGAGGAATGTGCCTTGTCAGTTGTAATAGAAGCCCCACTATAATAAATTGACATTTATGGGACTCAGGGTGGGGGCACTGGTGCCTAGGTTCCCTGGCTCGTCCTTGTGGTAATCTGCTAGGATTTTTGTGAAGATTAGATTAGTTTGTGAAAGTAGAAGACTTAGAACAAGGCAAGGTATATGGCAAGAGCTTTATGTGCAGTAATAACAGTAACAACAACAACAACAATAATGATAATTACCATTTCTGGGTATGTTTTACTTGATCTTTAAGAGAATTGAGGAAGAATACTCATTTTAAGGCGAGGAGACAAAGGCTCTGAGAAGTCAGACAATGCTCTTCCCATTACATCATGTTGCTTCTTGATAAGGAATGCTTTTTAATCAGGCTATATAATTGCCTTTGGCTATAAGAAACAGAAAGCTTAAAATATAGTGGCCAGAGTCACAGATATAGTTATTAGTTACTTAAACAGAAGTCCAGGGATTGGTCAGCTGCTGGGTAATGTCTTCAAAGATCCAGGGTTCATATTTCCATTCTACCCTTCTCAGCTGCTGGCTTTTTTGTTCTGATGCTTGTTGCCTTATGGTCACAAGGTGGCTGCTGTGACTCCACATACCATCACATCACTGTTCAAGGCAGGAACAAGGGGGATGTTTGGGACCACTTTTTGTTAGTAAAGCAAAAGCTTTCTCAGAAGCCAAGCATATTTATCTTAGATATTCCACAAAAACTGTCATGTTTTCTGCTAGAAAGCAGATTTTTGACTTTCCAGCCTCTAGAGTAGGAGGCAGCAAAAGTTAAGCTAGATGCAGATGTGATAGGGTAGCCAGACAACAATGACTGTACACATAGAAATTGACTTGTGTTTTGCTTGCAGGAGGAGCATGGAATAACAGGATTGCAACCTACTCATGTGCTTTTTCTCTTGGACAGATGCACGTTTATTCTTTAGGAATGACCCTCTACTGGGCAGCAGGGTTTCGTGTTCCACCAAATCAGGTCTGTAAACAAGATACTCCAAGTCTTGGCAGGCTATACCTTTGGGTTTATTTAGTGGTTTTCTCTTGGATAGGGACTGCATTTATTAAGTGTCTATCACACATACTTCCCCCCTCGGTCCTAGGGAGGCAATGTTATCCAATTGCACAACTTCTAACGGCCAGTGTAGAAACAACCTCAGAATCCTATTCAACACGACAGTTATGGTGATCATAGCCCACTATAACTTTAATCTCATGGGCTCAAGCAATCTTCCTGCCTCAGCCTCCTAAGTAGCTGGGACTACAGGCGTGTGTCACCATGCCTAGCTAATTAAAAAAATTTTTTTTGTAGAGATGGAGGCTTGCTATGTTGCTCAGGCTGATCTTGAACTCCTGGCTTCAAGCAATGCTCTCACCTTGGCTTCCTAAGTAGGATTGCAGGTGTGAGCCACTGAACCCGGCCAACATTTTAAAACTTTGTTTATTATAGCATTTTATAAATTTTTGATTACAGAATATGTGTGTGCATTTGTGTAAATTTTCATCTGACACTGTAGGAATTCTTTAGAAACTGGTGCCACATGAGCACACACAGCAGAACACTGCCCAGCCACGACCTGGCCTTCCTGCTCGCCCCTGCCCCTTCCTATCCAACATCCCTGTTCTTCCTGGGTGCTCTTTCTAAAACAGAGACCTGCTCACAACCCTCCCCCCATGAAATCTTTCATAGTAATCCCTCACTACCCACGGGATTACTCCCTGGCTTTTCAGCAGAACACACCTGGAGCCCAGAAATGGTTTCTTGCTTCATGGTGTGTGACCTGTGTGAGGGCACAGGACCCAGAACTTGCTTTAATGCTCTGTATCACTCTCTTGGAATTCTGAATAATTTCGAACAAGGGTCCCTGCCCTATTGTTTAGCCCCAGGTCTCTGTCTTGCCCACAGCCCCCCTGCTTTCAGACACAGGCCAGCTCATTGGCACCTCCGGGCCTTTGCACACTCTCCTCACTCCCCACTTCCCTCCTGATAACTCCAGTGTGCTCTATGAGAGTCAGTCCAAGTTCCATCCCCAGCTCCTTCTCGCCACCCAAGGTGGGCACGGCCCCTTCCTCTATGTTATTGCCATGTCCTGTGAATCCTATACAGTCCTGTATGGTCCTATACAGTCTTTATCCCCTTAAGTGACCATCTTTCTTATCAGACTAGGATCTCCTAGAAGACAGGGGCTGTATCTGAGTAGCTGTGTAGTCCCAGGCACATAAGAGGCCTCCAATTTGCTGTGAGTGCAGAACTCTGTAGCCTGGGTGCATGTGAGATGGCACTCAAAGCTGATGCAACATTTACCTGGAAAGTGACTCTATATGCGTTGAGCATGAGAAAAAGTCTGATTGTGAATGTGGATTTGAGGTGCACTCCACATAAATGCTAGTCATTTATGATGAGGGAAGCACTTGTAAGATGCCTCTTCTTGCTTCTGCTAGAGGTGTACATAGAACATAGAGTTCAGCCAATAAAGATTGAGCCCTTGTGCTGACTGCTGGGGGTTCCAATATGAGCAGGCGACAGCCCACGTGTTCCTGGAGCTCATGTTCTAGGAGAGGCCCAAGGAGACTCACCTAAATAGTTGGAGTCAGTGCCATGTGAATGCAAGGCTGACATCTGGGTTGATGCAGTGTGCCTGATTCAGGCGGAGAGCCACCTTATCTAGCACCTACTGTTCATCAGCACAGGTTTGGGCTAAAGAGTATCTGGATTAGAAAGCAGCACATGACACACAACCAACACAGAGATCACTGCCCTGCCTTTTGTGACCTTGGTAATGAATCTGTGTCTGTCTTTAAGCCCTCCAGAAGCAGCAGTCATCAGTTCTGGGGGGAATGGGAGCACAGCTGCTTCCCTCAGTCTCAGGGGCCCTGCTGACCCGGTACTGGACGGGACGGTGGCAGCTCTGGCTGCTCATACTCTCCTCTGGCCCTGTCTGTTCCAGCCTCTACAGCTGCGCGAGCCCCTGCACTCCATTCTGCTGACCATGTGTGAAGACCAGCCTCACAGGCGGCGGCCCCTACAGTTGGTTCTGGAAGCTTGTCGGGTTCATGAAAAAGAAGTGGCTGTCTACCCAGCCCCTGCCGGCCTCCACATCAGACGGCTGGTCGGTTTGGTTCTGGGCACCATCTCCGAGGTCAGTGCAGAAATTCACATTTCAGCCAGGTAGCTGCTGGCTGTGTGTGGCTCTTGAAGTTCACATTAACTAAATTATGACTCATTAAAATGAAATAAAAAAGTTCAATTCTTCAATCCCACCTGCCACATTTCAAGCACTCTATTGCCACCTATAGCCAGAGATAACCTTACTGGACAGGGCAAAGCTAGAACATTCTTATCACCACAGTTCCACTGGGCAGCACTGGCCACGCCTGTGCAAGCCCCAAGTCTAACATGGCTAAGACAGTGAGCCTTGCAAGGCCTGTTTGCATGAAAACAGCCATGTTGATAACCCATAATTCAGGCCTTGTATAGAAACCTTCCCTGACCTTGTTCACACGGTCCTAGAGGAGACCTATCTTGTAGCCGTGGAAGGTCCCCTATACTTGTCACACAATGCTGCTTGCTCCCGTGTGCTCCTCAGTGTTCAACATGGGCTTTGGCTCAGGGTGGGTCCTCTCCAAGTTAACCTGGAGACAGGGATTCCTGTGCTAGTTGTTTAGTGAGGAAGTGTTTCTGGGAGAGGGAGTGATGGGGGGAGGATAGGAAGTGGAGGAGCATCTCAACTGGAGGCACACCTCAGAGTAGGACTGGGAAGGGCAGGTGATCAGAGGGCAGAGGTGGAGAGGATTATGGGTAGAGAAGACACAGATCTAGGTCTTGTAGGCACAGAGGAGCTTCTGGGGAGGCCCTTGGCACTGGAAGGAATGCATGAGCAAAGCCCAGGGTAGGACTGGGACAGGGTGGGGCAAGTGAGGAGGTATCCATGATACAAAATGTAGGATCTTTGCATTTGAGAGGAACCAGAGGGAGGAGAGCTTGGAGACAGTCAGGTGTCTGCACCTGTCCAGGGACAACCGAGACCAGGAATGATGAGGTCCCATTCCCATGTGGATGGAGAGGAGGGGCCAGCTGGGTGGATGCTGCCAACCATCAGAGAATGCCTCTCCCATCCTGGCCTTCTTGGATCCTTCTCTCTTGACATTTCATAATATAGCTCCTATTAACTGAGCCAGAGGACTTAGTGGGAGAAGCAGAGTGTATTTATTCAAGACATTAGAGTTTACCATCTTTTGGTGTGTCATTATTCTTGGGTAAACACTGTGTTGACCCACGACATTTCCATCAGGAACCTACAGAGCAGACATCAATCACTTATTCAACATTCACTGGGGCACTGTGCTAGGAGAGCTTATGGTGATGCTGAAAGATGGATGAGGAAGCAAACGTAATGTAATGTGGTATAACAGAGCGAGTCAAGAGCGGCATGGGAAGGGCAGGTGATCAGAGGGCAGAGGTGGAGAGGATTATGGGTAGAGAAGACACAGATCTAGGTCTTGTAGGCACAGAGGAGCTTCTGGGGAGGCCCTTGGCACTGGAAGGAATGCATGAGCAAAGGCACGGGTGTGTGTGGGGACACAGGTATGGGCGGGAGGAGTTTGCATGTGGGTGGCTGGCACAGAATATGCTCTGGGTGCTAGAGAATGCATCATTAAGCTCTTACTGTGTAAGGCAGACAGCTCCACATTGACAGACAGTTTGCATGCCATCCCAACCTTGGGATACAGATGCGTGATGCACTTGACCCTCAGGTGGAGAGGAGAGTTGTGGAAGAAAGCTCCTCTGTGCAACAGAACAGAAGCTACCTGCTCAGGAAGAGGCTGCACCAGGCAACCAGCGAGAGCCCAGTGGCACAGGCCCTGGAGTCTCTGCATCCTTGCAGAGGTGGGTATGTGCTGCCAGCCCCTATTCTATTGTTTCCTGCCCTGGATCAGTCTCACATCCCTGATGCGAGGGCAGAGAAAGCCTATGCCAGCATCGCTCTTCCAGAAAGAGCCGTGGTGAGAAGGGACTGAACTTAGGACCAAACTGTGTTCCCAGAGAAGTCTCATTTGGGGATATAATTTAAAATAGTCGATTATATAAAATGTAAACTTTTCAAAAATTGAGTTTCAACTGTCCAAGTTGATTAAAAACAAATTAAAGTGAACAATGACAAAAAACTTTAGTTTTCTTGTCATTGTTCTAGATGTGTTAAAAGAGTAGCTTTTAGAATAATCTTAAATCTTTTATTGATCTCTACTTTTCAACTAAATCCAAACTTAAAAAAAAATTAATGTCATTGTTTATTGTCCTTAAAACAAGGGGCTCTTTGCCATCAGTCTTTATCTTCCCCTTAGCTCTCCTCCCAACCCTTTGTAACTGCCATTTCCATTTCTGCATGAGGAAGCAGACTCAGAGAGGTTAAGTAATTTTGCCAAGGCCACACAGCTAGTAAGCCACGATGCCATCCACACTCCAGGCTGATTCAAGAAAGTTGTGCTCTTGGCCTCCACCCATGCCCTCTACTATGCTGTTTGGTTAGTTTCAGAAAGAAGCACAGAGACCCAGAGCTCGCCGGAGCCCCATTCAAGCACCTCAGCACACAGTCACTGCAGCCACTTTGTTAACCGGTAAGCAGCCAGGTGTACAGTGTGCTGTGAACTTGGTGTGGGATGTTGGTATGGGGTGGCCATATCCTGTTTCTTTACTGATGATTGATAAGAAGCCTCCAGAAAATGCCCCCCAGAAAATGCCAGCCCTATTCCATTAGCAGATGAAGAAGCCATGTTTAAGCAGATTGGATATCAAGGTGGTGAAGGACCTGGTGGCAACTGTGCTATTGGGACAGCCTGTCCCTTCTGGGAGCCATGTGCTCAGTGAAGACTCAGTGATAGAACAAAAATATGCCTCAATGTTGTGATTGTTGGTTGTAATACCATGCTCATTATAAAAAATCACAAAGTGCAATGGCTAAAAGCAACAATTATTTATTTAGTTTGCGCTTCTGGGGGTTGGTAATTTAAGCTGTGCTCAGCTGGGAGGTCTTTTGACTCTGCTGGGAGCCTTTCTGAATCTGTGATTATCTATCTGCAGCTCTGCTTGGCAGCTTCACTCCTGGGGGTGTGAGTGGGGATGCCTGTTGTCTGAGGAGTCCTGGCTCTCCTCCACCAGCTGGCCAGCCTGGGATTGTTCTCATGATAGTGGCAGAGGGGAGAGAGAGAGAGAGGAGAGAGAAAGGGAGAGAGGAGAGAGAAGAGAGAGAGGAGAAAGAGAGAGAGAGAGAGAGAGAGATGCATAGAGTCTTTGGAACTAGCCCTCCAATATTGGCAAAGCAAGCCTCCAGATTCAAGGATTGGGGAAATGAACTCTATCTCTTGATGGGGGAGGGATCTTTTGATGGGATGGGATCAAGCTTCTGGCCCAGAGTCAAGGATTAGGGAAATGGACTCTACCTCTTGATGGGAGGAGGATGCAAAGTCACACTGCAAAGGGCATGGGCCAGGGAGAAGAATTGTGGCCGTTTTGCAATCATCTAATACATGGTGTATAAATGGGATCAAAACCTACATGGACCCATATCTTCCTGGACTGGGAAACTTGTGCATTTTGAAATTTGGCGATTTTATGTATTTATACATTGATTTGTTGAGGGCTGTGACAGTATCTTATCTCTTCATGGTTTGGCCAGTGGCTTTGGCTGTACTTGATGGACTATTGTGTAGTTCACCTAGCAATGATTTTTCCTGTTGTCCAAAACTCTATTTCCTCAGTGAAAACAGTTTATTCCCCTTGATTGTATATATGATACATATTTATTGTCAAAATATTTTGCATAATATATACAATTCTAAGGAACCCTCTACAATTCCTGACCCACTCAGGGGTTGCTAGAGACTTGGGGTCATGGTACTGCAAGCAGAGAGGCAGAATCGTAGGGCAGGGAAGAAGCAGGCTGTGGCCATGCATTTCCAGCCCTGTGTCACCCCTGTGGCTGGACAGCCTGACTTCTTGGTCCTCAGCTTCCCCACTTGAAAAGTGGGTGTGATAATTCCCCAGAGGCAGGGGTGAAGGTGACATGAAGCGACACGTGCACTCTGTCCAGCAGAGCGTCTGCAGTGGTGGCCTTTCACTGGGTGGAAACCCTTACCACTGCCAAGGTGACTCACTCATTCCTTTCTCTGCCCCTGGCCAGCACTCTCCCAGGTGCAGTTCCCCAGGACCATCAGGAAGGCAGGCGGCTCAGCTCTGGATCTGCACTCTCCAGGGCAGAAAGTTCACGACCTGCAACTCCATCTCAAAGGGGTTTCCTGCAAAGAAAAGGAAAGGTAAGCAAATGTGGAAGGACACTCTTCAGAGAGGTCTGAGCAGAAAGCTGGGGTGGGGGTGGGGGCTAACAGTGGCTGAAAATGGGCAGGGCTTTGTGTGCTGAGCTTTATAGAATTGGACTAACAAGAACCTGAAAGTTTGCAATTTAGGGCATAGTTATTCAATTCATTGAGTAGTCTCACTGGGGCAGGCTTTGTGGCCAGTAATGGATAGGATATAAGGTTGAAGATTAGACCCCACTCCTCAGCAGGTGTGCAGGGCAGTAGCAAAGCATAGTACATGGTAAGAGAGCTGACAAGGCCAATGGACTCGGAAGTGGCCTTCTGAACAGATGAAATGTGGGAGCACAGATTGAGACAGCAGGGAGGGCTTCTTTAGGCAATGAGTCTCCCTTCTGGTTGGTGTGAACTAAAATAAAATCCTAATCACCCCCTGCTGAGTGAATGGACCTGCTCTTGGCTGAGGGAACCCTGTCAGGTGTGGGGACCAGATGTCAGATTCCTGTTTTCTGGTTCTTGGTTACTGGTACAAGTCGGTGGGTTAAGTGAGCAAACCAGACAGATATAACCAAGCCAGATAGCAAGACTTATTAAAAGCATAAGCATACTATGTTCCAGAGAGAGAGAGACCATGAGTGGAGAAGACTGAACACAGAAAGTACAGTGCACTCTCAAAGTCAGTAAACAGCGGACTGTGCCCCCTACAGTTAGGGCTTTTCTAACTAATCCTTAATAATATGTTGGGACAATAATATGTCCTTTTCTTCTAATCCTTAATAATATGTTAAGCTGGGGGTGGAATATTCATGAATTTTTCTGGGAAAGGGGGGAAAGTTCCCAGAACTGGGAGCCTTCCATCTTCCTGACATTGTAGGGTAACTTGCTGGTATTTGTAAACTGTTACAGCACTGGTGGGTATGACTTTTACTATGTTAGTGAGGGTAGGTCATTTGAGGACACTGTCATCTTGCTTATAGGCATACTCCAAACACCTCCTTTTGTGGCCTTGGCCATATCCTACTCTAATATAGAAGTTATATTTTATAGAAACGGTACGTCATTGGTTAATTGTCTCTCTACCTCTTTCTGGTAGGTTGGTCCCTGGAGCCCCTATCATAGACCAAACATCTCTTTGGTCCTTGGAAACCCCTTGTTTAAGGCATCTATTCATTTCTGGAAGCCCCTTTTTGCAATTTTGTTCCTCTTATTGTGGACGAAGCATCTCCTAGTACCATCTATTCCTCTCCCTCCTTATCCCTACCTAACAACCCTGGAAATACCCTAAAGTCTAGTTGCTGGCTGTAAGAAGGGAGGTCAGACGTGCCCTTCTTGTCCCTTCTCTTCTTGCAGATACCCTTTGTAATTCATTAACAGGCCTAAGACTGTGCAAGACAAAGCTTAAACCACACTACAGACATCAACTCAACAGAGCTCTAGAGTTTACATGACTATCTAGTAGTTTGTCTCAGATTAACAGACACTCTTATTCCAAGCCTTTAGACAAAGCTTCCTTTCTTTGACCAATTATAAAACAAAAAATATTTAAACTCACCTAAAGTCTATAACCACTGTCCCCCCACCCCCAAAGTCCCACTTTTTGGGGCCAAACCAATATATTCCCTTGGCATATTGACTTATGGTCTTAGGGTAATTCCTGTCTCCATAAATGTATAAAAACAAACTGTAACCTAGCTATTGTGGGCACCTTTTTTCAGGACCTCTTAAGGCCATGTGCTCCTTGTCAATCACACGTATTTGGCTGAGGATAAACCATCTCTAAATTATTTTACAGAGCTTGAGTCTTTTTCCTTTTACATCAGTAATGAGTGATTAGGGATGGAAGAAGATTAAAAGGGCTACAGGGAGGTAGGAGAGAATTATAGCCTTTTGGACAAGAAAGTCCGGAAGGACCCTGAAGCAAAACCAGGAATTTGGGGGTAGGTGTGAACCTAATTGACTAATAATGTACTATTTCTGTAAAATATAACTTCTAGCCCGTGACTTATAACCTCTAGTTGGTGAATGATCCCCCTATGAAACAAAGAGGCTTACAGATGCTGGCACACCTTCACTAGCAAAATAACACAAATAACACTAATACTTATTGATACAGAGTAAAGAAAATTGGATTTACATGACAACCAATGAAACCAGGGCAGCATCCCTGAAGACCTAAGGGGAACCAAGGGGAATTCTTATACATGAATGTAGGAGGAATTGGGATGAAAGTGCTTATATTAGTGACTGCCTTTGTGTGGCGTCTCCTCTCACTGTGGGGACCCTTTTCCACTCTCCTGGAAAAGCCTATACTTATCTCTGCTTCACTTTAAATAAAAACTGTACTTCTTTTTCTGCTATATTGGACTCCCAGCTGCCTCATTTTTCACTCCCCCAGTTTCCTGCTCTCCCTTTTGAAAGGTGTAAGCAGCTGTACCCAAACGAGAAGGGAGAGAAGTTCAAGTTTATTGAAAGGGACAGTGACCCACCTGGGCAGTGCTAAGAGGGCTTCTGTATGGGAGCAGTTAGAGAACTTTTTTATATGGGGCCATAGGTGGTGGGCAAATTTCACAGCTTGCCAGAGGGCTTTGGTGTGGTAGGGTCCTTTGGCACTAACTTGGCACTAACTTCAGGGGTGGGGCTAACTAGGACCTTTGTGTTCTTTGTCTTTGGAGGAAAGGAGGAGGAGGAGAGGGAGAGGGAGGAGGAAGAGGGGGAAGGGTTTGATTCACCTAAACTCCTTTGGCTGAATCCTTTGATTCAGCCAGACTCTCTAGTTCTGCTGGGCAAACCCAACCAGGTCCACTGAACAGCTCAGAAGTCTCTGCTCTAACAATGAGGGTAATCCAGCCGGGGGTAGTGTATTGAGTTGAGGCCAGGGAGTAGCAGCTGGGCCAACTTGCCCAGCCTTTAATGCCAGGCTGACAGAAGGGGTGTTGGGTTACTCTGCCAGCATGCCTGTGCCTTCTGGTACCCTCGGTGCCTCCTTACAGTAGAATGTGCTGGGCTGAGGGGTCAGCTTGCTGAGTCTGTGCTGAGGGGTAAGATCAAAGAATGTCCCAGGACATACCCTCAGGTCAGAGGGCTCTGCCAGAAACTGCCCCATCATTGCTGCTTCTGGTGTTTGGAATAAAGCACCCCTTCCTCAAGATTGCTGTGAGCTGAGAAACAGTTTTAATAACATGAGTCCACAGTGACTGGGAGAAGTTCAGTGTTTCAGGGTGTTCACTGAGGAGGCTGCCTCCCCCAGACCTTCTGTCTCAGCATCTGGGACCCTTTGGGAACACTGGATGTTCCTAGATGCCCCCAGAAGGCGTCTGTCTGTCTAAGCTAATAAGTTAAATCCTCTCAACTAATGAGACACTGAGCTGAGCCTCAAATAGCCTTAGGACATCCCTCTTCCTGTGTGGCCCAAGTTCCCACACTCTGCCTGGCACGCTGTTCTCCTAGGCCACTCTGGCTTGTATGAGCTGGGGCTGGAGGAGGTCCTAAAGCACTTGCTCACCTCTTTTGGATTTTCTACATGATCACTCACTAAAGACGCTTCTACTGGGGACTCTCCCAGGACGCAGGTCACTCCTGGGCTGGAATTTTGGCCTCCTGACAAGAGTCCCACTTTAGATGCCCCATGCAACCCTGTCTTTTTCTGGTGAGAAGATGTGGATGAGCTTCTTGATCTTGGCAACAGAAAAGAAGCCAGAGTCTGTAAAATAATTTAATGAGGTTTATTCTGAGTCAAATTGGAGGACCATGTCCTGGAGCCACCCCCAAGAAGCCTTGAGCAAGTGGACTCAGTGGTGGGGTTATAGTTAGGTTTTATACGTTTTAGGGAGACAGGGATTACAGGTGGGTCATAAATCAATATGTGAAAAATATGCATTGGTTTGGCCCCCAAAGATGGGATATCTGGAAGCGGGAGCTTACAGGTTATAGGTGGGTTTAGAGATTCTTTAGCTGACAATTGGCTGAATGTTATGCTCTGTCTAAAAGACCTGGAGTCGGTGGAAGCAATGCTTAAGATAAAAGATCTATTAATTAGAGACAAAGTAGTATATGGAGGACATGCACGTAGGTCTTGAATAGCCTTAGGCCTATTAGTGAGTCAAAAGGCCATCTCTAAGAAGGACCGGGGGCATGATGAGCCCTTTCAGACATCCTTTCTCATGGCCAGCAACTCAATTTTAGGAATCCTCTTGGCCAAGCGGGGATCCAGTTAGTTGATGAGGCTTAAGATTATATTTTAGTTCACAATCTTGTAGAGCCTTAATTTCCTCACCTGTAAAATGGGTAGAGCATATGGACCCCAGAAGATGATGGCTGGGTTTAAATAATGCTGGGTATTGCCGAATTTCCTGGGTCAATAGTGTAAGACACAGGTGAAGTATTATGAAACTGAGAGCAGGAGTTGCCTGCCCATATGCCATTGATTCAACATCCAGAGCTAGAAAAATGGTTTTTGCTTCTTTTTTTTTTTGAGACAGAGCCTCAAGCTGTCCCCTTGGGTAGTGTGCTGTGGCATCATAGCTTACAGCAACCTCCAACTCTTGGGCTCAAGTGAGTTTCCTGCCTCAGCCTCCCAAGTAGCTGAGACCACAGGTGCCTACCACAATGCCTGGCTATTTTTTGGTTGCAGCCGTCATTGTTGTTTTGGCGGGCCCGGGCTGGATTCAAACCCACCACCTTAGGTGTACGTGGCTGACACCTTAGCCACTTGAGCCATAGGCGCTGAGCCGGTTTTTGCTTCTAAAGAAGCTTTTTATTGCATTCTGTATATATTTATACTGCATAACATGTTCTTACTTTTGACACATACAGAAGATCATGAAATGCTATGTGACTTATAAAACTTACATAATAATTCACTCTGGACATCCCTGTTTTCAGATTAAGACCAGATGTTTCCTGTACCCTATATCCCCCTATAAGGCTTCTGCTTTGGGATACCCAGCTCAGTGGGACCTCAGTCCAGTGCAGCCTGTTTCTTGCTGGCTCTGGGGAACACGTGCTGGTTGGGGGGTGGGAGGTAAGCCCAGACCCAAAGCCTAGAACTTGTTTCTCTTCTCTACTGTAAGTAACTCTGAGCATTTTTCTCCAGTTTTCCAGGCCTGAGTTTGTCCTGCTGGCTGGAGAGGCCCCGGTGATTTTGCATCTGCCTGGATCAGTTGTGGTAATAACTGGGCTAGAGTAGGCAGGGGTGGAGGATGGCCAGGGAAGCACCCAACCAGCTTCAGGGTGGCCAGGCCAGGGAGACTGGCTGCACTCTGGCTGGGATATCATGCAGGGGATGCCCTGGGAGACATTCAGTTCCCTCCAGACTCCAAACAAAGCCACAGCTGCTTCCCACTCTTGCCTCTGGTCCTTTAGCCAGCCCCTGTGACCTCCAGCTGAGTCCTCTGGCCTCCCAGCCTCAGCTCAGCCTGCATCTCTTCATTTAGCTGGGGAATGTTTGTGAAACATCTACTAGGTGCCAGATGCTATTCTAGACCCTAGATCTGTGCCTGAATGAAACAAAATCCTGTCCACATAGAGATTACATTCTGGCAGGGAAGACAAAGATAGTGCATAAACATGAAAGAATGCCAGGTAGTGATTCGTGCTAAACCAAGGGGTGGTGAGGAAGGGAAGAGATCGGAGGACATGGCAGGGAGGCAAGGGGGGGCGGGAAGGAAGCTCCATGAAGGGTGTGTGTGGGCAGAGATGGGGATGAAGACAGACAAGGAGCCACATGGGCTCTTGCAGGGAGGGCAAATGCTGAGTGGCTGTCCCTTTCTTGCCCCTACACCTAAGCACATCCCCTCTCTGTCCTGGTGTCCCCTGTGAGCTCCCTGAGACCCAACTGTCCATGTTCAGTCACGCATCCCTATTGTTCAGGGCCCACCAGGGCTTGGATGTGTGTCCTTCATGTTGCCCCCATTCTCAGAGCCTGAAGCACCTGCCTCGCCCGCCCTCTGGGCCTCTACTCAGCACTTCCCAGAGGTTGAGGGGAGAGCTGACTCTGTGCCCCTCTGCTCCCCGCATCACCTGCTGCTTGTTCTTGCCTCACAGAAAGGCACCTAGGGAGCCCTCCTCTGCCTCACTTCAATAAAATTCCATCAAATCCCTGCTTCTATCCACCCTTCTGCCAAGGAGACTTCCATTGCAGTGTGCTAACATCACTTCTTTGACCCCTGAGCCCTGATGGTGTTTGAGCAAACTGGTCAGTGTGAGCAAGATGCCTCACCGAATGGGAGTCTCTGACTCCTACTTGCAGTAACACTGATCGTGCACCTGCCATGTGCCTGGTCTACCTGTGCCAAAAGAAAAAGCATGAAACGGGGTGATAATTATACCCCAGCAATGCAAGGATTAAGCTCCCCAAAGCATGGCTGAACCTAAGGAGGCTGGTGTGTGAAGGGTTGGAGGTGTCAGGGTGCCTCACTCTGGGAGCTCCTCCTGTGTGGGACTTGTAAGTCAGAGGGCCATTGGCTCCTCAGGCCAGTCCCACCTGTGCTGTACCCTTCAATCTTCTGCTATAGGGAAGAAAGGACAATTCCCCCAGGGACCCCTTCCTGACAACCTCCCCCCACTGAGATCACATGGCTTAGGCGACTGCACACTTGACCCGCCAGACCTGCTATGATGGAACGTGTGGGTGCCAAGGCTCTGCTGTTGGCCTATTTTTGTCCAATGTGAGCATCTTGACCTAGACACCAGGTCTAGCAGCCCATTTATAATCCTCAGAGGTGCTCTTGAGCCCCGGTGTCTATGGAGATACCAGAGGGGTGTGAAGGTGAAGAAGACTGGGTTTTTGTCCTCCTCCTGGGGAAGGAAAGGCTCCTTACCTGGGATGTCCCATGTTGTTCTGTCCCAGCTTATCTGGTTGGGCTGGAATATCTATCGCCATTGCCTTTGCCACTCATTTCTTGTCCCTGATGTCCTTCATCTATGCAGTTCCTTTTCTCTCTCTACGAGTGGAGTTCTTGGTACAATTCCCTTTCCTTCTGCTTCCTTGTGAGTGTTGAAGATAAAACAGATTTTCCTTGCTCACAGCATGGCTATCCCTTGGCATATAGGTAGAGTGCCATGGTATCACAGCTCACAGCATTCTCAAACTCTTGGGCTCAAGTGATTCTCTTGCCTCAGCCTTCCAAGTAGCTGGGACTACAGGTGCCCACCACAATGCCCAGCTATTTATTTTCTTAGAGATGGGGTCTTGCTTTGGCTCAGGCTGGTCTTGAACTTGTGAGCTCAGGTGATCCACCCACCTTGGCCTCCCAGAGTGCTAAGACTCTCTCTTTTTCTTGATGATATTATTTTACTTCCTATTAAAGTCACTGTCCTTTCGGCACAAGGATATTCACAGGACAAGCAGCTTCCTTCCCACATGGCTCTGCTACCCAGGATGGTGGGCCTCTCGCGGGGTTATAGCCTCTGTGTGAAGAAGTGCTGAGTACCTGTGTACCTGCATTGGGGGTGGGTGAGAGGCCTGTCCCTGCCCAATTGCCCCTGAGAACTTTGGTGCTGCTGGACACTGCCACAGCCACTCTGAGATATTTTGGGACTTGTGGACCTGCCTGGGACCTTCCTGTATTAGTCCTCAAGGAGGAGTGTCACTAGGGGGAAATGTGAGTCTTGCCCTGTGAGAGGGCAGCATGGGGACAGGTAGGAGGAGAGACTGGCAGGGCCAGGCCTGGGAATGCAGGGAACAGAAGAGTTGGCAGCCAGAACCTATCCCAGGGAGGTGGGAGGCAGGCCTGCCGGGAGCCAAAGCACTGTGTGCATGTTCCATTGACCTGTGGGACTTGCCTTAGAAAACACACATTCAAAAACATGATTATTAAGAGTTTCAAGAAGGCAGCTTCAGAGCATTAGATCCAAGTGCAGGCCTGTCAGGGGCATGTGATTTATTGATGAGGGCCCTGGACCGCCCCCTCAGGAAGCATAGCTCATGAGGAAAGACGTCAGCCAGACCAGCCTCCCAGCCTTCCTGGGCCCTGCAGAATCTCCTTGGGAAGCTTTAAAAAATACTGTTTTCCTGGGCTTGTGCCAGAGAGGAAACTACCTCTCAGGTGATCCTGGTGTACCATGGGTAGAAACCAGGGTGAAACAGAGCCCGTCTGTGTGATCCCACTGCCTGATGTCACACCAGACCCCCCTTCCACAAGGTCCTCAGATCTTCTTTGGCCCTTGGAGTGTAGGGCCTGCCCTTGGGTTTGAGGAGGTTCAGGGTGTAGCTGCAGGCATGATCTCAATGGCATTAAAGCCACATACACCAGTCTCCATCTATGACTGTCCTCTGAGAAGGACTTCCCAGGAAGGTATAGGCTGAGCCCTAGTTGGGGCTTTGAGACACAGGGGATACTCAGTGCACAGGGGCACCCACAGACAAAAAGGGTCCTGAGCCTGACCTAGAAGGCCCAAGGGACATGTGGGGAAGAACAGCATTGGGGCAGTGGGTTCAGTGTGTGCAATCACGGGCACCACAGCCTATGCAGCTGCAGGATGAACTGTCTGGGAGGCTGAGCTGAGGCCATCGTGGTCAGAGTGGGGCTGTGGTGAGAGATGAACCCAGTAGTGATCTGAAGAGGCTGAACAGGCAGAAGGCAGACTCTGGTGCACGTCTTCTGCTTTCCTGACCAATTTCTAGATTCAAAGTAATCCTTGCTCAGCCCTGTATCTTCATTGGATCAGTGTCTGCCCAAATTCTCTCTAAAGTTTAGAATTCATTAACCTGTGCTGGACAGCAGGTAATCTTAACATTCTGGGAGGCCTAGGCAGGCAGATTATCTGAGCTCAGGAGTTGGAGACCAGCTTGAGCAAGAGCAAGACCCTGTCTCTACTAAAAATAGAAAAAAACTAGCTGGGTGTGGTTGCAGGTGCCTGTAGTCCCAGGTATTCAGGAGGCTGAAGCAAGAGGATCTCTTGAGCCCAAGAGTTTGAGGTTGCTGTGAACTATGATGATGCCATGGCACTCTACCCAGGGTCTAAAAAAGAGGTGGAGAATTCATTAATTCATTAACCTGGTGTTATGCCAAGACCTGGGAGGATGGATATCGGGCATTGGAGGACACTCCCAAGGGTGTATGATTCATTGACAAGCCCAGGAAGCCAGTCAAGATTTCTGTAGGAGAAAGACATTGATTGGTAAGACTTACTTCCCAGCCTTCTTAGCTCCTTCAGAGCCTGGCAGAGAGCTCATATTTGAATTCTGGTTCAGTCACTAACTTTGCAACCCTGGTCAAGTTCTTTACCATCTCTGAGCCTTAGTTTTTCATCTGTGGAACAGGAATCTTAAATATACTCACCTTTTGGGATTATTTGTCAATTATTTGTGATTATTTGTCATTATTGATCATGAATAATCAATAATTAATATATTAATATCAATAACCAATAATTTGTAATTATTGATTATTGATAATCAATATTTAATCATAAATTATTAACGATTATTTGTCATTTTAAATGTGTGAAAAGGGCTTAGAAGAGTGATTAGCACATGCTAAAGGCGCACTAACTTACTGTTACAATTGATAGTATTATTGTTTTCAGACAAAAAAAGGAAAATCCTATTTGGCTCTCAGGGACCTCTGTGTGGTCCTGCTGAATGGACAGTGTCTGGAGGTGAAATGTGACATGGAGTCAACAGCTGGGGCTGTCTTCAACGCTGTGATGTCCTTTGCCAACCTTGGGGAACTCACCTACTTTGGATTAGCTTACATGAAAGGTAAGCATCTCTGGGGAGTCCACATCTGACCTGGTGCTCCAGTAAGCCAGGTATCTGGATACCTGAGCTGTATTCCTTCTAGGAAAATTGCTTAAGAGTGGGGTGCCTGGACATGAGTTAGTATGGCAAAGGCTTCGGGTGCTCATGTGTAAATTGTTAAGTAAGTGCAGAAAATTGTCATGAAATAACAAGTATAGGATGACGTGGGTTTCTGTGGCTTCCTGGATCTGATCAATCAATCTTAGTGCATTGAAATTAGACAAGCAAATTTTAAAAACTTTCCATTTAATCTGCAGGACTAATGGGGACTCAGCACCACCACCCTAGGAGCCTAAATTAAGATTCCATTCTAAATATTTAAGAGAAGGGTTTTCTACACCCTCTTTCCTCTTTGCTCTGGCATTAGGGACTCTTTATTTCCATTATCAATCCAAAAGTAACAACAGACTCCAAAGAATAACTTTATTTGGGAATTGGTAGGCTATTGCAATCTAAGATACACTTGCTACAGCAAAATGTGGGTACATCTGAGGAGGTTGGGGCAAAAGAGAGAGGTACATGTAAGTTGTTTGGAAGAAAAAGATCACTGGTTATGGAGGCGTATTGTAGGATTGACATTAGTTCTTTAGTGGAGACAAGTGTCAGACAAGTGTTCTGTGCAGGTGGCTAGTTGTCCTTGTTTAACTCTTGAAGCAAGCTATAGTTTAGAAACCATTTTCTGTGCTGTTTTTCAGCATAGGCATAGCACGTGAGTGCCCCTCCCTCATGACCTCCTGGCTTCATTTTATTAGGGTTAGATATACATAAATGACTTACTTTAGTGTTGATAACTTTCACATTTCCACCTGTTGATCCAGACCTTACTCTGAAAGCACTGCTGATCAATCATCCTGTCGTTAGGTTTTGATTGTTCCTTGGTGCTGCCATAGGTTTTGATTGTTCCTTGGTTCCTTGGTCCCTTCAGGGTAGGGACCAGACCAACCACACTGCAGTAGCCAGGAATTTACGTCAAATCCTTTTTAGGCATATTTGAACAACAAGGAAGTTCAGAAGAAGTGGCTCCAGGCTAAATCTGTTTGGAGTTCATTGTTAAGTTTAATTTTGTCAGTTTCACAGATGTTAGTTATTATTTTGAAATACTGGGCCAGCATTGGGTGTTTGGGTGAACTCACACCCAAACCACACACCAAGGGAGAAAACACATCCCTTGAATTTTATATCCTGTCAGCTTTGGCTGACAGGGCTTCAGAAGCAGAACAGTTTGTATTAGTTGGAGAGCTGTAGCCAGATATTGGAGGAAACTAGAAGAAATCAGGATCCAATCAAGTCTATAGGTAGATAATAAAAACTCAAAAACAGTTCTATAATCTAATAATAGGAATACTATGTAGTTTTTGTTTAGAAACATTTTTTCTTCAGTTATCCCATTTTTACTAAAGATAATCAAAGTAAGACTAATTGTTTGCAAATTAAATTTAACCTCATTAAACTTGGCCTGATTATTTACATAAATGCAGCAAGAATAGCAATTGACCACATAGGTTCTTTTTAAGCTCAGTAAAAACCCCTCAAGATTAGGAAGCCAACCCAAGGAAAACTTTAGAATTTTGCTTACTGTACTTATTACGTTATGTATGTTTTTCAAATATAACATTTTAAGTCAAAGCTTTGGCAATATCACCAATGTCAAAATTATATCCTATTATGAAGACAGCAAAGTCTTATTAGACTTAAGATAGGAATACTTATGATTAGTTTTAGAATTCTAGAGAGATCGGGTAGGGAGAAAAAGCAAAAGTTTTAATTTTGTTCACAAAAGTACACTTTATCAAATTTCTGTAAACTATAGATGGCATAAAAGCAAAACATTTCCTTAAATATAGAAAACAACACATTTAAAGAACTGGCAACATTTCAAATAAAAAATTGTAAGAACCCATAATTTTTCATCGGCTCATTCAGTCTAATGTAATTAATCCTTGTTTTATTTAAACTTGGTTAGCAGTTTAAAATCTAGTTTATTAATAAGACTTTTGGACCCTTTTCCCCAGCTCTAAGATTTTGTTTTACAGTTACTAAAAATCTGTAGCTGTGAGAGTTCTTGCCATTCTTCCCATGAACCTCCTTGAAGAAAAAGCAATTGTGGACTGTAGTTGATTGCAAATGCTTTTAGAGAAGAATCAAAACAATAACTCCCTGTGGATGACAAATGGTTAGAAAGGCCATGGTTAAAAGTCTGGGGAGAGTTTGTTATAACCAGCAATTTGACAGGATATTTGATTATTTCTGTAACATATATCATGATTATACCAAGACATATCAGATTTCTAGGAATTTTCTGTATAATTTTTGGAAGACTTATATCAATAACATATTTGTAAATATAACTTAAAGAAGGCTTCATGTCATTTATTATTTGACAATGTTTTCTATACAGTTTAACATAGCAAATAACCTAATTAGTTTATTATCTCTTACAAGGTTAGGGACACATCCTTTGTGTTTTCCAGGGGCCCATCTGGAAAATCACAAGGTTAAGTCAAGGTCAAAAAGGCTTAATTTTGAATTTTATTTTGGGAAGTTAGTCAAAAGATTTAAAATACTTAATCAAAATAGGATCACATGTCACTGTTAAGCAGTAGTCATTCATTTAACCAGAAGGATAATTAAAAGACTTCATACGGCAAATATAGAATGTTTCATAGTTGGAAGGAAAAACTTAACTCTTTTTTAGTATTGAGAAGACTCATTTTCTGAAGTAATCAAAGTGACCCAATAAAAGATAGTGCAGAAGAAATCTTGATAAAAGACCAAATCTCTATTTTGTAGGCCAGTTATCTAATAGGTAAAGAAAAACATTTTACATTTATTTATTTATTTATGAGCCAGAGTGTCATTCCATCACTCAAGTTTGAGTATCATGGCATCATTGTAGCTCACAGCAATCTTAAACTCATGGGCTCAAGAACTCCTTTTGCTGGGCAGAGCCTGTGGCTCAGTGAGTGGGGCACCGGCCCCATATACCAACGGTGGTGAGTTTGCACCCAGCCCTGGGCAAACTGCAACAACAACAACAAAAAATAGCTGGGTAGCTATAGCCTGTAGTCCCAGCTACTCGGGAGGCCGAGGCAAGAGAATCCCCTAAGCCCAAGAGCTGAAGGTTGCTGTGAGCTATGATGCAACAGCACTCTATTGAGGGAGACAAAGTAAGACTTTGTCCCTTGGAAAAAAAAAAGTACTCCTCTTGCCTCAGCCTCCCAAGTAGCTGGGACTGTAGGCACCTACCATAATACCTGGCTAGTTTCTCTATTTTTAGTAGAGACAGGCTCTCGCTCTTGCTGAAGCTGATCTCCAATTCCTGAGCTTAAGCAGTCCACCCTCCTGGGCCTCAGGCATGAGACCCCACACCTGGCCATAATTTTTTGGAATTAATAGCAGACTAATACTCCAAAAAAACTGTGTTGTATTAACAGGACCAAATTCAAGTGTTGCATTAGTGTACTTTTTTTTTTTTATTGAATGGTAACTATGTACATTAATGTACTTCTGGGGTACAGTGTGGGGTTTTCACATGCAATCCGAAATACTTCCATCAAACTGATCAACACAGCCTTCATGTCATTTTCTCAGTTAGTGTTTTAAAACGTTCTGATTCTACTCTTAGAGAGATTCACTTGTACCCCTGTAAGATAAACCTCAAAAATGGTCCCTCCAATCCCCCTCCCTCCACCCATAACCCCCCTCCCTTCTCCTTCCTCCCTCCCCACATTCTTAGGCTATTTGGTTATAGCTTTCATATAAAAGGTATAAATTAGTTTCATAATAGGGGAGTGTACATTGGATACTTTTCTCTCCATTCTTGTGATACTACGTGTGATGTTTTTATATAGGCATGGAATGTGTATCAATCAAATCAGGATAATGGGCATATTCATCACCTCAGGCATTTATCGTTTGGGGGAGTGGGAACATTCCAATTTCATTCTTTTAGTTATGTTAAAGTATACCATAAATTATTGTTGATTATAGTCCCTTTGTTGTGCTATCAAATATTGTTCATGCTGTCTGACTAACTATAATTTTGTACCCATTAACCATCTCCATTTTATCCCCTCCCTGCTGCCCTTCTCAGCCTCTAGTAATCATCATTGTACTTTGTCTCCAGGAGATCTAATATTTGGCTCTCACATATGAGAGAGAACATATGAGATTGTCTCTCTGTGCTTGGCTCATTTCACTGAACACAACGTTCTCTAGTTTCATCAACGCTGTTGCAAATGGCAGGATTTCATTCATTTTAGTGGCTATATATTATTCCATTGTATATATGTACCACAATTTCTTTTTCTTGTCATCCACTGATAGACATTTAAGTTGAGTTCTAATTTTGGCTAGTGTGAAAAGTGCTGCAGAGAATAGGAAGGGCAAATATCTTTTGCTCTACTGAATTTCCTTCTTTTTGATATCAACCCAGTAGTAGGGTTGTTGGGTCATATGGTAGTTCTATTTTCAATTTTTTATGGAACCTCCATGCTGTTCTCCATAGAGTTTGCACTAATTTACATTCTTACTAGCAGTGTCCTTATGTTTACCTCTCCCCTGATCCTTGTCAATATTCATTATCCTCTGTCTTTTTGATAAAAGCCTATTTAACTAGGATGAGACATCTCATGGTGGTTTTGATTTGCCTTTCCCTGATGACTAATGATGTTGAGTATTTTTCATATGCCCATTAACCATCCATATACTAATCTTCTTTTAAGAAATATCTACTCAGATGCCTTGCCCTCTTTAAAATTAGATTATTTGATTTTCTTTTTCTGTTCAGTTGTTGGGGGTCCTTATATATTCTACTGAATAATCCCTTGTCCAATCGGTAGTTTACAAATATTTTCTTCCATTCTCTTCATTTTGTTGTTTCTTTTGTTGTGCAGCACTTTTTAGCTTGATGTGACCTTATTTGCCTAATTTGACTTTTGTTGCCTGTGCTTTGGGTTATTCCTCAAGAAATCCTTTCTCAGAACAATGTCCTAAGGTGTGTTCTCAATGTTTTCTTTTACTAGTTTTATAATTTCAGGTCTTAGATTTAAGTCTTTATCCAATTTTTATCTGATTTTGTGTATGGTGAGAGAAAAGTATCTGGTTTCATTCTTCCTCTTCTAGATATCCAGTTTGCCCAGAACCATTTATTAAAGAGACCATCCTTCCCCCCAGTGTATGTTTTTGGTATCTGTAAGTTCACTATAGATGTGTGGGTTTATTTCTGGGTTCTCTGTTGTGTTGCATTGGTTTGTGTCTCTATTCATGCTGGTACTGTTGATTACTATAGCTGTATAATTTGAAATCAGGTAATGTGATTTTTCCAGTTTTGTTCATTTTTCTCAGGATGGCTTCGGCTATTCTAGGTCTTTTGTATTATGTATATATTTTAAAATTATTTTTCCTATTTCTATGAAGAATATAATTCATCTTTTAATGAGGATTGAATTGAATCTACGGATTGCTTTGGGTAGTATGGATGTTTTAATAACACTGGTTCTTCCAATCCATGATTGGCACTTTCTCTGGAAAGCCTTTTTAGACTACTTCTTATTTCTTTCCTGTTTTAGATCCATAACATTTTATGCCTCTTTTTGTCTTTGAAACCTTGTACCTAGTGCATATTCTCCATAAATACTTGTTGCATTACTAAATAAATAAATAAACAAATGAGTCAAATTTAACGTCGCCCAAATGGACCAGAATAAGATTGATATTCTGAAAATCCTGAGATTTTGGCAAGAAAAATATTTGGCCATCTCAAACAGTTGCTACATTTAAGCTGAATGAAATATTTTTGCAGAAACGAAGATAAATAAAAATGCCACAAATGGCAATCATTATCAGTTGTACTTTTATACAAATGATAAGTTCCAATTCTCATCTAAGAGCAACTATAATTCTTCCAGTTCAGCACTGTTTTGGTATGATTGGAGCTGAAGAAAAGGCAGATGATTTCCAAAGTCTTCATGAATGCACTCTTTGCTTTGTATGTCAAAATTTTGCTCTGTACTTCTAAATTTCAGGAAAGCTATTTTGGATTTTGAAAATTTTTCGCAAATTGTTAAGTATGTGTAGATCATAGCAATGAGAAGCCAATGAGCCGTATTTGCAACCATAAACTTCCTATTTCACATGTTTTAAGCCAATGGGTGCCCTCATTTTTATATTATTTCATTTTCCAATTATTTTTGTAGTAACAACAAAAATATATTTCTGCAACATCGGTATGTACATTTATATTCAGAGACAAAATCAAGGTAAGAAATCTTTCTTATTTTACTTTAAGACTTATTCGAGGGTTCACTTCTGTGGTTTATCTTACAAGGGTAGGAGTGAATCTTTCTAAGAGTAGAATATGAACATTTTAACACAGTAACTAGGAAAATGACATGAAGGCTATGTTAACCAGTCTGATGGAAGTGTTTCGGATTGTGTGTGAAAACACCACACTGTACCCCAGAAGTGCATTAATGTACACAGTTACCATTCAATAAAATAAATAAATAAATAAATAAAATTTAAAAAAAAAAAGACCCAGGAGACATTTTGTAGAGGCATTAACTGACCAAATTTAGCCAATTTATACTCAAATTAAAGACATAAGAGACATCAGAACTCATCAACTAAAAAAGATCCATGAATCCATACCAACATAAATAAATTAATTAATTAATTAAAGCTTTACCTTAGAGTTCTACTAATGAATGTAGAAAGAATAATGGAATTAGAATTACCAAAATGAACAAATTACTATTTGGGAACCATACAATTGATTTGCAACTACAGTTGATCCCTATGAGAGGCATTAACAGATGAAAGTTTAGTGAGGAGCAGGATACTACACAGTAGAGAAAGAGAGAGAGAATGGAAACAGGGTGGAATGTTGATAATTCAGACCGTTGGGTAAAGGGTATATGGATTTCTATGTTCTCTCCTTCCAACTTTTCTGTAATGACACTATGCAAAAATTTTAAAAGTTACCCCAAATCTTATCAGGTCAGACCAATACACTCCCTGAAAAGCATTGTTCTTTATTAACTATGCTTTATTCTTAAGCCTATTCTTTTATTTGGAATTTCTATAAATGTCCTAAATATTTCCACAGAAATATATTCCTCTGGATATATTTAAAATTCAAGGGGAAAAATAATTTTAAATCGCTTTAAATATCTGATAAAAGATGAAAAATAATAAATACAGTCATACAGTCCCATGACAACATTTTGTTCAGTGATAAACTGCATGTACAACAGTGGTCCATAAGATTAGGATACTGTATTTTTCCCATACCTTTTCGATACTTAGATGTGCTTAGATACACAAATACTTACCATTATGTTACAGTTGCCTACAGGATTTACAGTCACATGCTGTGCAGATTTGTAGCCTGGAAGCGACAGGCCATCCGACAGGCCATCCGCAGAGCCCAGGTGTGCAGTAGGCTGTGCAGTCAAGGTGCGTGTGAGTACACTCTATGATGGTCTCAAAATGACAAAATTGCCTAGCAACACATTTCTCAGAAACAACCACCATTCCTAAGCAACACATGACTGTTCTAGAATTTATTTTTTGAAATATTCAACTGCTATGTATTGCAAATTTCATATGTGACAGACACTCTTCTAGACCCTGGGTTCAAGAGGAGATTTTCTAGGAGGAAATGCACAGGTGGCCATGAACTGGTGAAGGAAGAAGGGCACCACCCACAGAAGGTGTGGAGAACCAATCCCCGCTTGGACCTGCACCTGTGTGCTCCATGAATTAACATACCAATCCTTTGCCTAAAATGTGCAGTGGGTGAAGGCTATTCTTGGGCTCTGAGTGAAAGAACAAACAAATAGCATTTAAAACCTACCTTCCAGAAAATCAAATTTAGAGAGAGGAGAGAAGAAAGGAGAAAAAGATAATTAATACGAATGTTGGGAGAGAGACCAGAAAAAGGGCTACAGCAATATAAGAAAGAGAGGATGAATTCTCACCAACAAGTACATGAAAACATGTTCAGCATCACTAATCATAAGGGAGATGAGAATCAAAACCACAGTGGTGCATCATCTCACACCTGTTAGATTGGCTATTATCCAAAAGATAGGAGATAACAAGCGTTGGCAAGGAAGTAGAGGAAAGGAAGCCCTCCAATAACGTGGGTGAAAATGCGTCCCAGTAATAGCCATTATGGAAGACGGTATGGAGCAGTTCTAAAAATATAATTGCCATCTGATTCAGAAATCCCTCTTCTGGATCTATATCCAAAGGAAATCAAATTGGTATCTCAAACGAGTATCTGCACTCCTGTGTTCATGGCAGCACTATTCACAATAGTCAATCTAAGTCTGCACAGATGCATGAATGGATAAAGAAATGTGACATATACACACACGCGCGCATACACACAGATGTGTGTTTGATGGTGGAATATTAACCTTAGCAGCGCTCACGACCTCACTGATTGGACAGGAACAGTGAGGGAAAGGGAGGAGTCAAAGGTTCACTGCAAGGATGGCTTGAGTGAATGACCGTGACATTAACAAATAAGAAGAGACTTAGATTTTAGAATGGAAGGAGGTAAATTCATTCTGGACATGCCAATTTGAGCAGACATCAAGTAAGAAGATACATAGTAGACAAATAAATAGTTCTAAAGCTAAAGGAGTTGATGCACACGAGGAAAGCCTGACATTTGTGAGGTCGCACAGAGAGAGTATACAGACGAGATCGGGCGCGTTCAGGGTAGTATGGCCGTAGACGAGAGAGTATACAGAGTAGAAAGAAAAAGCACTGTATAACTCATGGATTTCAGGAATACTCAGATTTAAAGGGATGGGAAAGAAAAGACGGCCTGTCAATGAGACAGAAGCAGCACAGAGGCATTAGGAGGCCTTGGAGTTCACGGGGAGTGAAGTCAGGGAGGAGCGGTGATGAGTTTGGAGCAGCTCACACTGAAGCCGTGTCACAGCGGGCAGCTTCCCTGAAGGACCGATAGAGACAAAGGTGACCGTAGAGATGGCCAAGTCAAGGCTAAGGCTTCCGTTTTGCACATAGAAAACTGAAGTTCAGGGAGATTTGTCATCCAGCTCAGTGAACAGTTATTGGCATGGCTGAGGTTATAGCCAAAACCAGTAAGAGTAAGACCAGCACCCACAAGACAGTTACCAGAACTGTAGTAGAACTGCCACCCGCCAGCACCCAGGTTTTCTCAGGATAACAAATAAAGAGGGTACAGTCTTTACAAAAGCACTTTGGCTTTCAAGGCTATGTGAACCAGGGCATCATATCAGCTTCAATTTGTGAGCTTTGCCTAAGTAGCCAATCATAAAACCCACATGTGGCAATTTATTCCACCACATCGTTATAACCTGTTCCTCCACTGTCTTAGGCTTGAGCTGACATGCTGGGAGCAGACCTCGGCTCATGGCCCTGCCCACAGCTCTCTTTCAGATCAACTCTCAATGACAGTCTCAGCCACTAATGAGGACACAGCTGCCCATACTTGGGAGATGCCTAATGGACAGTTGCACCAGCCAGTAAGGTACCTGTGGCCTTTTATGGGTATGTGATGCGTCAATCGAAATGTTTAATGTGGAATGAATGAAGAATTTTATGTGAGAGATTATGCTGAATCATCCTGTAATAAATACAAACAATTTGGAAACTGAATGTTAAAGAATCAATTTCCAGGCTTGGAGCCTATGGCTCAAGTGGCCAAGGCACCAGCCACATACACCTAAGGTGGCGGGTTCGAATCCAGCCTAGGCTGCCAAACAACAATAACGGCTGCAACCAAAAAAAAAAAAAAAATAGCCAGGTGTTTTGGTGGGCACCTGTGGTTCCAGCTACTTGGGAGGCGGAGGCAGGAGACTTGCTTGAGCCCAGGAGTTGGAGGTTGCTGTGAGCTGTGATGCCATAGCACTCTACCAAGGGGGACAGCTTGAGGCTCTGTCTCAAAAAAAAAAAAAAAAAGAAAGAAAGAATCAATTTCCATTTTTTATGGCAAAACCAGTGGAGTGAATGGATTGCAATCACTGTCAGACTACACCTTTCATAACTTTGGCAGATGCTGTGGAAATTAAACACTTTAAAAAGCATAACTATCACAAGTTTTATGAGATTAAAACATTTTAAGGTCTTCCTTTTGGAACAATGTAGACATTTCTGAAGAGAATTATATATAATTTTTGCTTTTAATGTACAATACAATCGTTTTTTCACTCTGAATCCTAAGAACTTAGGATTTAGTATGAAATAATCCTTCCAGAAAAAAAAAAAGTATATTCTTGTCCCACAGATTCTGAAATGTATGGAACACAATTTACAAAAACAAGGAGCTGGTAATTTTCAGGGAACAGAAACCTAAGAAAGGCTATAGATGTGTAAAGGACATAATGGCTTTCAGTTTCTGCTGGTGCAGGGAAGCAGGAAGAGAAAAGTGTTGCTTTGTATGATTTTGGCTGTGGTGATGGTGGTGGGTGTAGTGACGTTGGTGGTGTGGTTTGCAGGGGGACCCACTGATCTTCAACACAGTATTTACTGTGATGCAGAATATGTAAAGTTTCTCATATTCTAATACATCGCCAAGATTTCCATTATTATTATTATTATATTTTATGATAACCACTAAATGATAAAGCATGTTATAACTACAAAGGTCTGTGAAGTCATTGTACAAACTTGCTATTTCCGTTCCCCTCAGGCTTTTTTAGGCTTAGCAGAAAATAGTTTTAATTCAATCAAGGAGAAAGATGTCAAAACACTGTACCAATTTAGATGCAAATGTGCTTAGGTTTCACAAATGTATTACAGACACCTAATTTATTTCCATGTGCTGACATCCGGAAGCTCTAAAATTATACCAAGTTGTGCTTTTAGTATGTGTTCATGATAAACTCTGAAATCTAGTCTACACAGAGGAAAGGTACTGGCTTTGAAAACTGATTAAAATACACAGATCAAACTAAGTAAGTCCAGTAATAATTTTGTATTGTCACCATTTTATTCACTCTTGGCATATAATAAAATAAGGTTCCAGACGCCAATGGTCAGACACTCTGAGAGAGTTCATCTCTTCTCGGCCTTTTGACTAAGACCAAGTGAAGATCTCAGTGTTACTCCTGAACATTTCCCTGTGTGTTAGGTAGAAAGGACTGGTGTTGGCCACCTACCCTACCAAAGCCACTGGGATACAGCAACCCCATTCTGCAGGGCAGTTCAGGGAGCTAGTGATGACCTGAGCCCAACAGTGTTCTTACTGCTGCTCTGACGCTGGTATACCAGGTCAAATCATTTCACTCACTCATTTCATTACCACAAAAAGGAATAGTAGTACATTACCACAGCAAGTGTCCACAATATAACTTTAATTGCTTGAGAAAGGTCCAAGTTCTCCTGGAGTTAGTCCTCTACCCCAGAATTTTCCTAACCTAATATTATGAAAGGTACTGCTAGGAAGAATATTTTCCTTCCAAAGATACTTCATTGATACTTTTTTTACAAAAATGACACTCAGTATATTTGAAAGGTAAAATTGGCCAGACCAAGGTCATGTCTTAAATTTGGGACTGTCTTTTTATTTCTTTTAATCTATATATAGTAATGCATTTCTTAACAACAGGGATAAATTCTAAGAAGTGCTGCTACACTAAGTGATCTTGGCATTGTGAGAATATCCCAGGGTGCACTCACACACACCTAGATGTACAGCCTGCTGCACACCCAGGACACAGGGACAGCCAACACACCCAGGTTTGCACCTGGGCTACAAACCTGTACAACATGTGACTGTGCTGAATCCTGTAGGAGGTTACAACACAGTGGTATTTGTGTATCTAAACATGTCTGAACATAGAAAAGATACAGAAGAAAGACTGTTATGCATTTATAAAACATATATTGTCGTTGACCAAAATGTTGTGATGTGGCACATGACTGCAAATAAAGCCAAATATTTTTTCCATTACATTTTTATAATACAATACATTTAGAATAAACAACAGTAATTAATTGCCATTATGATTTCATAAGATGATAAAACTATAAGTATTTAAGTGGAATTTTTGTTACTTTGAAAGTACAACAAAAATAGAGACTATTGACAATCTCAGTTATTATCATATGCTTTGCCAGTAATTGTCTAGTCTAAATTATTGTGAAACTCTTGATAGTAACTGTGACTCCTGCTAAGGTATCATTTATTTTAAAAATGTAGTTACAGTGTATGGCACACCTTTGGGAGGCAGGACATAGCTTAGCCACAAGAGGGACTCTACCCAACAAATTCAAATACTGTGATTTGGTTGTTTGTACCTCTACATTAACCTGAAATTTTAAAAAGTGTAGTTACATATAAAGAAGAAGACATGTAAGGTGGGGAATCTTTAAGGACCTCTCAACTTAATTGTTCAGTGAATGCAGATGCATTTGATGGACTCAGCTCAGCTTTCAATTCAATCTCCTTTTAACGTGACTTCTTGAAAGAGATAGTAAAGGAGCACACATTTCATCCAACGCAGGCTCCTTACAGTTCGATTTCAGCAACGATTTAAGAACAATCAGATGTACTTACACAGGATCGGGATTTGGATTTGCTGCTTTCCTCGGCAGACAGAGTTGTGGCACTATCTTCTCCTTCCTGGAGTGTTGGCAGAGACACCAGGGACCATGAGCTACTTTTTCCTGTACGTGCCTCATGCATTGGGAGGCAGGGTGGACAGCATCTATTTCTCCCGTGCATTTTAGACTGGAGCAATTTTGGTTGGATCTTGAGATAGTAGTAATAGTAGAGTTACAGCAATCTTCTGTTGTGGTGGCTACTTGTGTATGATCCTTTCCTTATAGTAGTGACACATTCATGATAGCTGTGAGAAGATGGTTCTGAAGGAAGTGACTTCCTGATTTTGTAAGAGGTAGCAACTCTTAGTAACTCAGCTCTGCAGTGTGGCCACAGTATACACTGCAAGGCCTTGCCCAGATCCCCTTGATTTGGCCAGCATGTCCAGATCTCAGGAGCTAAGAGTGTTGGCTACCAACAGCTCCTTCCTCTGAAGAAAGGCCCTGAGATGAGAGTACCCAGGTCACCTGCAAGTATGTGCTGTCCTCCAGAGACAGTCCTCACCCAACGTCTGAATGAAAAGAAGACACGAAAGGTCTATCTGCTCACCTCACAGATAATCAGTTCCATGGGGTGATTTGTGGGAGTCAGGTTTGTAGTGTAGTTTAGACCAGGCATTTTGGAGGACTTGCTGACCAGAGTCCAAGTTCTTCAAATCCCTCAAGCCCAGCAATAGCCTGGTGGTCTACACAGGATGTCTGGCACCGAGCAGGCTCAGGGCTGGATTCTGGGGGCCCTGTTGACCAGAGTCCAGGATCCTACACCTACATTCAGGTGTCACTGATGACCCAATTGTTATCTGGTGGCTGAGAATAGAATGCCTAGTAACCAAAGATTACCATTGCCTGCGTCCTGCCCAGGCAGAGATAGAAATCACTAAAGCGAGTTAGACAAGTTTATCCCTAATTAGTATATATTGGAATCGCATGGTGGGCCTGCATGATTTTCCTTTCCTTCGTTTTCCTTCTTCTGATGGTTAGTGACTACTTACAGGACATCTTGCTTTGGATAATTTGGATTAAGTTTATGCATTATGTTGTCGAGATGATTTATGATTTTTGATTGAATAAAGAGACCCATGGCAGAAGGGCCAGGGTTGCACTTGACATCTGCTGGCTTAGTGTGCACCTCTCACAGGCTCCCATCAGTTGTTTCACCTGAGATAACTGAGTCTGAGTTCTGTCTCAAATTCACCGCCCTTGGTGCAGATCTCGGTGAAGGTTGTGTGGACTCAGTGATTTGTGCTTAGAGCTCTCCTGGGAGGCTGACCCCAGACTCCAGCTGATTTTACATTTTCCCTTACTTTAGTTCTCTCACCCTAACCCAGTGGTTCTCAACCTTCGTAATGTCGCGATGTATTTTCATTATTACAAAGGGGTCGCGACCCACAGGTTGAGAACCGCTGCACCTGTTTTCTTTCCTCTCCTCCTGGGAACACTTCCTGAAAATATCTTAAACAAGAATCTCCGTATGAGGCTTGGCTTCCATGGAACCACACTGAAGAGCGCTGGTGCCAGAAGGGGGCCTCGGAAACAGACCAGGGGCAGGATTTGATCACTCTCACCTGTTTGTTGGTGTAGACAGAACACCAATAGGTTCTGAGATTACAGTTCTTAAAATTTCCTCTTTGGTTTGCTTCCAGAGATACCTGTTCTTTTATACGCTGCCTGGTCGTTGCCCCCTGACCGCCAGGTGGCGTGTTTTTGGTTCTCTGGCATCTCTGCACGCACAGGCTCCCCTCTGCTGCATCTTGCTCTTGTTCTGTCCTCCGTTCCTCCTTGTTGTTTATCTGCAGACAGGGGGCCCTCTTATACTTACTCACTGCCCTCTTTTTTAATTCCCTGTTAATTGATTTGCCTGATGATTCTCCTTTTTTGGAGCTCGAGTATATATCTCAGGGTTGTGTTTGTTGTTATATTTCATTTGTCATGTCTACATGTTGAAATTGAGAAGGATATGAGTCTATAACAGGAACCAAATATATTGTGTCATTGATTTGTCTTCTATATGCTGAAGAAGAAATGAAAAAGTCAGCTTTGGCAGCTCTGTGCAATTCAGTAGAACAGAATTGTTAGCAATAAGGCACTTTCCTTCTTTTTTTCTTTTCTTTTGGGGGGGAGACAGAGTCTCACTATGGCACCCTCCATAGAGTGCTGTGGTATCACAGCTCACAGCAACCTCAAACTCTTGAATTAAGCAATTATCTTGCCTCAGCCTCCCAAGTAGCTGGGACTACAGGCACCTGCCACAACACCCATTTATTTTTTTGTTGTAGTTGTTACTGTTTGGCAGGCCCAGGCCAAGTTTGAACCCACCAGCCTCAATGCATGTGTCTGGTGCCCTAACCACTGAGCTACAGGTGCCGAGCCCTATAAGGCTCTTTTCTATAGCCGACCTTACCTTGCCACTTTGTAAGGAGGAGATGTACACTGCCTGGTGAGCACAGGGGAGAAAATCCATTACACCCCACTGCCCACTAATACACCCTCAGTCATTACTGGAATAATCTATGGGCAGGGTGGAGGGCAAATATCTGTCGTGGTCAAACCCATTTGTAGTTAGAATGCAGATATACTGGCTTATGGTGAGGAAAATGACTTCTTTACGTTGCATAACTAAGGTCTTTGGTAAAAAAGAAATTAATGAGAATAAGTCCAGTTGCTGGAATCCCTAATAACCTGCAAATGTGTTTCTCACAGGGGGAATTATTTCCGCTTCCTTTCATGCTTCAGCACTCTACCTTAAACTCTTCTCCATCCTCCCTCCTCAACACAAAAGTCACACCGTGCGAAACTGCTTTCTCATCACCGAGCCTGGTCTCTGCAGTCCCTAAAAGCAGCTCATCAAGACCAAGCAGGAAACCCCTGATGTGAGGAGCACAGGCCACCGGGCTGCCTCAGATGCCTGCACGGAGACCCCGCCCTGGCCTTCAGTTATCCGAAGCTGAGAAGTGAGGCCATCCCAGCTGGGCATAGCTTTTCTGTGATATAGAAATCCAAGGAAAGGCACCAGTGGGGCCTTTTCCTCCAGGTAACATTAAGTGGGCACTACTAGTTTCCCCCTTTTAAAAAAAGGAAGGGTCAGTAAAGTAGGACCCTCATGGGCCGAGAGTCTTTCTACTAGTGTGTGCAGCAAGTTGGATAAAGTACTCAGATTTTGAATGTTAGAGGGTCTATTCTGATTTGGTTTTCATACTGTTAAAACTGCCTATAATAGAGTAATAACAAGTCATATGGCAGGAAGAGTGATAAAAGTCTGATTTCTGTAAAAGTATAGATATGGCTAAAATTTAATTTAGATATAGCCATGTCCCCTAAGTTCCCTACTGCTGTAACTGCTCACTGCTTAAGGGCAAATCTCCCTGACAGGTGCAGGATTTGTGACCGCCTCAGTTGCTTCTATAGATAACACCCCTATTGTAAAATCTAGGGCTAGCCTCTGAGTATCTTCCAGACTCTGATTTGGAGAAACTGACGGCTGACATCAGCTGGACCAGGAGCCACTCATGGGACCTGAACCAGCAAGTCCTGTACCACCTACCCAGGAAATGTCTCAGCTGAGAAGACAGTTTCTGCTTTTCAACCCTATGAGTTCATCCCTAGCCAATCAGCAGGGCCAATTCCCCAGCCCTTTGTTCGCCAAACTACCTTTATAAAACTTAGCACCAAAACTCTCCAGGAGAAGGATTTGAGCAATTAGTCCCATCTTCTTTGCTGTCACCTTGTGAAGTTAAATTCTTTCCCCACTGCAGCCCCTCCTGTCTCAGTCTATTGGCCTTTACTTGGTGGTGGGCAAGGGACCCGGTCAGGTGGCAACACTTGTCTCCATACTTTGTAGCAGTGAACTCACTATCTCTTCTTCAGTCTTCTAAAATGCAACCTAATGATGAAGTAAAACTGTTAGCGTAGACCAGGATGGAGAGATCACTGTTTTAAACTGAGTCTCTTTGTTTCAACATCAACCATTACCAGTCCACCACAGATATGCTGACACTCCAGAAAAATATTGCAAATATGGTGTTATTACCACTAACACAAGTGCCTTTGAACACAAACTGATGTTGTTGTTGTTGTTGTTCAACAATAGCCATTACATAAAGAAAGAAGTCACTATGGAGAGATAAAACTATGCTCGGACACAGTAGAAGACCAGGAATTTTTCTTATATTTTTCTGGCTCCTAAGATAAAACTTTGAAATGACTTTTATTTATTCTGGGGGAAACACAGGAAACCTTGAAAATGAGCCACTTGCCGATGTTTTAAGAGTTAGAAGATGAGTTCTCTCTGAAAATACGTGTCTCAACCAAGCTATAACTCTGCTGCTCGTTTTAAAGATTCTTTTTTCCCTAAAGGGATTCAGCTGTACTGTGACCCTATGTTGCATTCATTCCTCTTGAGATGTGCATGTATGGAACAGACCAACAAGTGTCGCCGTAGATATCGATCAGAAGCAGAGTCCCCTGCCTGATTACTGATTCAAGCTAGAAGACAAACTTTAGGAAAACACTGGATGGGATTTGACCCCATTTAGCATATGTAATTTGGAGATCACCCTAGATAGAGTAATAAAACCTTTCATAAGCCAAACACCATTCTAGGTTCTGGGTTCAGTGCTGTGGTCTTGTGGGACCTACTCTCCAGTGATAGAGACAGAAAATGAACAAGTCAGCAAATGAACACACACCAAAAACAAGAACATCAAATAGCTCTAAGGTCTATGAAGAAAATCTAATAGATGGTGCGCTGGTGAAAAGTTTGGTGGAAGAAATAAGGGGCTAATTTTTTTTTTTTTTGAGACATTCTCCCTCTATTGCCCCAGGCTAGAGTTCTATGATGTCATAGCTCACAGCAATCTCCAACTCCTGAGCTCAAGTGATCCACTTGCCTTAGCCTCCCTACTACCTGGAACTATAGGCATAAGCCACCAGGTCTGGCTAGTTTTTCTTTTTCCTTCCTTCCTTCCTTCTTTTCTTTCTTTCTTTTCTTTCTTTCTTTCTTTCTTCCTTTCTTTCTTTCTTTCTTTCTTTCTTTCTTTCTTTCTTTCTTTCTTTCTTTTTTTTTCTTTCTTTCTTTCTTTCTTTTCTTTCTTTCCTTTTTTTTTTTTTTAGAGGTGGGGTCTTTCTGTTGCTCAGGCTGCTCCCAAACTCCTGAACTCAAATACTCTACCTACCTTGGCCTCCCAGAGTGCTGGGATTACAGGTGTGAGCCACTGCACCTGCACCTGACCAAGAGGCTAAATTTTAAATCAAGTAATAAGAGAAGGCTTTCTTGAAGAGGTGCAGTTGTGCTGAGGTGTACCTAGCAAAACACTGCCAGATGCTCTGGTGGAAGACCATTCTAAGCAAGGTGACCAGACGTCCTGCTTTTGGCGGGACAGTGTCACTTTTTAATAATTTGTCCTGCGTCCCATGGGGTTTTAAAAAAGTCCTGATTTTTAGAAAGAATGCATAACAATTTAGGGAAGGGCGGGACAACAGGAAGGGAATATATGGTTTTTAGCTGCTGAAAAGGTTAATGTAACTCCATTTGGGAATGAAGAGGTTAAGGTAACTTCATTTGGAAATGAAAAGGCTAAGGTAAACTCCCTATTGCCCTCCTGGGCAAGGTCGCCCAGGTGGACCTGCGCCCTACTCCTTTGAGCCACAGGTACTGCCCTGTACCTAATTTTTTTTTTTAATGTATTATATTTGTAAATTGTACTGATGTTGAAATTTTAAAAAATTACAATACTATTTTTGCATTCTATGAAAATTTTTGTTGCTCCATATAGACCAAATTTTTAATCAAGAACACACCCCTCCTCCACCCCACCCCTGCCCCACCCCCATCAATGGTGTCCTGCTTTACCAATGTTAAAATCTGTTCACCTTAATTTTAAGTGAAGGAAACCACAGGAGCGACGTCCCAGAGCAGAAACAACCTTAGACTATTAAGGAATAGAAAGAAGACCCAGGTGAACAAACTGGGTCTGTGAGCAAGGGAGAAGGTGGCGAGGTCTAGAGATTGAACAGGCGACCTGCAACCAAACCATTCAGGACCTTGCACACGCTGGTGAGCCTTTTGAACTTAACTTTAAACTTGACAAGTGGTCCTTTGGGAGTTTTAAGCCAGAAGTTTCTTTGACTGCATTTATGCAATCCCAATATAAATTAGACTCTTCAACTATAATCATTGTGTACCCTTGTGGGAGTTTCTTTATAGTATTTGTATAATGTATCTATTTATTTATTTATTTGTGGTTTTTTTATATATCTGCTTTTTTCCCCTATAAGCTCCATGAGGGTAGGGAAAAGACTATTTTGTTACTATTGAATATCCAGAAGCTGACTCAGTGTCTACCACTTGAATGAATAGCTGAATATCAAATGTTTATTTACATCCTTTAAGGTCACAGGATAAGGAAACATTCCTCTCCTTGTAGTCACTGACAGTGGCGCCGAGTGAGTCAATTCCAGGCATCGTCCCAACTTTCTCCACCTGACAGCCTGACTACTTCTGCGGAGCCAGAAAAGATTTTTATACACTTTTCAATATTTGAAATCAATTTACTTGTTTCTAATCAAACAGAGAGAACCCAAAGAATAGAAAGAAATTCCAGCAAAGAAAGGAAATAAAATAGTATGAGAAACTCACCAGGCAAGATTTTAAGGTCAATTATTTTATATGGCAGGAACCCTAAAGTGTTTCCAGCGGATTGAATGGCTGAAACTACATCAGTAAGTAAAAGAACCAAGAGGACTTTATGGCCATTATCTTCAAGTAATCCTGTCCTGGGTAGAACTATGAAACTATGTTTTGAAACTATATTTAGAAACTATGTTTCTAAAACTTTGAAACAAACCCACTGGGGCATGTTCAAGAGAAACTTTCTTTGCTCTAAAAGTATTCAGAATCACTTGAGCGAATTGAACCTCTGTGTGTTCCTAGAAAGAGCATTGACAGTAACCATATATATGAACGGTCCCAGCCCATCTTCTCCTCAGATGGCTCCAAGCTGACTCCATCCAAACTTCTAATCTGCACATGCACATGTCCAATATGTTTCCGTGGGAGTATACTTTTTCAATGGCTTATTTTTTTATGAACCACCGCCTCGTATTTGAAATTGCTAAGGGTGACCATTAAAAACAAATAACAGGCCATAAGCACATGCACCAAGCATTTACCTTTTGAAATGTTAGGGAGGTAGAGAGAATTCATGTCACCAAAAAATAGATCCAACCAGTTGAAGTTCTCTTAATATAATCAAAGCTTTTCATTTACTCACAAACTCCAATGGACAAGTTAATATAATATCATATAGTCACTTATTCTTACTGACGTGTTAATAATTATCCAATATCATGCTATCAGAGCCTTCCCTGAAAGGATCATGTCTGTGGAAGAAAACAATATATGGGGTCTTTAAAAGGGGGCTTGCCTGGGATAAAGGAGAGTTTGAGGGCAGGCAAAATGGAATCATTGTTTTCTCACAATTTTTCTGGGACAGGCTCTTCTGAGAATTAAGTAACACTTCTTTCTAGAAATCACAGCATGGTTGCTAAATTACACAGGAGAGGAGATAAATGCTGAGAAAAGGAAGAAGAAATATCATGTAATGATTGCTTTAGGACTCAAGGTCCTTGGACTACTTCATCACTTCGGATTAAAAGGAAAACTTGAAACAAGGATTTTAAAACGGAGTTTGTTCTTTTGCATCAATTACATTTCTTCTTGATTCAGCTTCTTCTTGAGAAACTGTTATAAGGCTATTTATTAAATAGTCCAAAATAGTTGTTCAAGTCCTACTATGGTGCAAGAGCTACAAAGATAATTAAAACAAAGACCCTGCTCTCAAGTTGTATACTACCCAGTGGAAAGGCCGAGGGAAAATTAACAATGGCAGTACAATTAAATTCATCAAGGGCAGGAATTTTTGATTTTTTTTTTTTTCCGCAGTTTTTGGCCAGGCTGGGTTTGAACCCGCCACCTCTGGCATATGGGGCTGGCACCCTACTCCTTTGAGCCAAAGCGCCACCTGAGGAATTTTTGATATGTTTCATTTAATTCTATATCCCCAGTGCTTAAAATACTGCCAGACATAACAGTATGTGCTCAATCAACATATGTTGAATGTCGAATTAATATTATAATTGGTATCATGGAGATAAATTCATTCGAAGTGCAGCAGAAACTTAACAGCTATACATAGAAGATGGTATTTGGATTAAGACTTGAAACATTCATTGGAAATTGCCAGGTAGGCAGAATATGAATAGAGAGAGGATAAAGAGAACATAATGTGCTCAGAATCTTGGTAGTTCAGTAGCAACAAAGCTTTAAATTCAGAAGAGGAAGTAGCAAGAAATGAAACCAAAAGGCTAGGAAAGACCTATTTGCGGAAGGGCTGTAAAATTCCTGGTAAAGACTTGAAGTTGAATCTGCACAAGTTGAAAACACTAAAATCTTTGGTAGTCACGCCTTGGGGAATGGTAGACTACAGGGTCCAATCCTTGAGGCCCAGAGAGAATAGTCTGGAACCCCTACCACGGTACAAGTACGGGGCTGCCAGGACCTCAGCAGGAGCAGGAAGGGTGGGGATGAAAGGAGAAACACAGCAACATCAGAGCCTCAGGAATTTGATCTGGAAGAGAAGAACAAAAGGTGAGTTGAGATGTTCTTTCAAGATTTTGACTTTAACTGTTGGGTAGATCGTCATGCCATTAGAAAAGACAGGCAATAACAGAAAGCCCTAAACCAAAGCTGAACAGATCTAATAGTACACTAATATCCAGAACCCCACTGCTGGGTGAAGCTTGACATGTGTGCAGGGGTGCGTGCCCACAAGGACGCAGCTCAGGGGCCTTCCCGGTCAACACAAACAGCTGTTTCCTACCTCAGGTTTTTGCTCTTGTTCCACGCCGAGGCTGGATGGCTGCTTCTACCTGCTGGTCTGGGATCCCGGCACGCCTTTTCAGTAAATATCCCTCTTACCTGTATCTCAGACTCTGGTTGAAATCCTTCACTGACAAAAGTACACAAACCCTGCCCCTCCTTTCCACTTCTCTAGGAGGACAGCCAGGGTCCACTCAAGAAATCCAATAGTTGGATATTGACCTTAATCCAGAAAAAAATCCCCAAACTTGGTACGCCTCTAATATGGTCTTAGATTGCCAGTTGCCTTTCTGAGAGGCCAGGTCTATAACAAGAATATGATGCACATTTTTCAAATTCTCACCCTAGATATATTCATCACGCTGGCATTGGGCCAAGAAAAGATATATTCTAGAAATAACCTTAAAAGCCACAGTAGAATGACCTCAGACTTTAAAATAATGAAATGAATATCACAAAAAAAAATTGGCTTCATGTAATAACAAAAGAATCAAGCCATCTATATAGGTTTTTTTTTTTGAGACAGGTTCTCACTCTGTCACCCTGGTGAGAGTGCCATGGTGTCATGGCTTACGGCAACCACAAACTCTTGGGCTCAAGTGATCCTCTTGCCTCAGCTTCCCAAGAAGCTGGAACTACAAGCACCTGCCACAATGTCCCACTCTTTCTTTATTTTTTTAGAGAAAGGGTCTTGCTCCTGCTCAGGCTGGTCTCAAACTTGTGAGCTCCAGCCTCCCAGAATGCTGGAATTATAGGTATGAGTCACTGCACCCTGCTTAGATTTTAAATGACTGAATTTTTTTGGCTCAGCACTTGTAGCACAATAGTTATGGGGCCAGCCACATGCACAGAGGCTGTCAGGTTCCAGCCCAGTCAGGCCAGCTAAACAACAATGACAACTGCAACAAGAAAATAGCTGGGTGTTATGGCGGGTGCCTGTAGTCCCAGCTACGTGGGAGGCTGAGGTAATAGAATTGCTTATGCCCAGGAGTTGGAGGTTGCTGTGAACTGTGACATCACAGCACTCTACTAAGGGCAACATAGTGAGACTCTTATCTCAAAATAAATAAATTGATTAATTAATCATTGAATTTTTTCTTGCAATATTCTAGCATAATTTCATTTGACATAGTGTTGAAACTACATAATTCTTTAAAGCAGTCATAAATTTACCTCTTTTCAAGTGGATTGGTGATTTATAAGTAAAGGTGTAGATTGGAATCTGACAAATCTTTGTTGTGCTTCGTTGTTTCAAAATACGCATCCCCATATGCACTAAATTAGATCTCTGAGGGTTGAGTCCAAGTGTGACTTTTTTTAACTTTTCATTTTGACTTAAACTTATAAGAAAGTTGCAAGAATAGTACAAAGGACTGCAGTGTATGTTTTATTCAGGTTTGTGGTTCTCTATTGCTGCCTAACAAACATCCCCCAAACGAGTGACTTAAAATAACAGCAGTTATGTCTTACCTTACACATCTGCAACCTGGGCAGGAATCAGAGGGGTGGCTCATCCCAGCTCCATGCATCATCAGTAGGGGTAGTGGCCAAAGGGGGCCTAGACAGCTAACTCTGATGAGTCCGCCTACGGCCAGCAAATTCATGCTGGTCCTAGCTCAGTGCTCCAGTGCTGAGAGACGGGGCCTCAGTTCCTTTCCCTGTGGACCTCTCCCCTTGGGCTTCTATAATGCTGCTTGAGCTTTTCTCCGAGCTTGGTAGCTTGGTTCCTCCAAAAAAACCAGACAGAAGCTATATTGCCTTTTGTTATTGAGCCTGGAAAGTCAAATAGCAACATTTCTGCCCTAGACACGACCACTCAAATTCAAGGAAAGAAAAAAGATGCTTCATACTAGTTAAAAGACCTATGAGATGATAGATAGTGATAGTATTTTTGCAAAATATAATGTGCCACATCCAGAGTCACCAGTTGTTTATATTTTTGACCCACTTGTTTTATCATTGTCACTATCTCTCTCTATATACAGATACAGAATATATACACAGATGTATAGATACCAATTTAATATACATTTCCTAAAAGTAAGGGTAGCATCTTATATAACCATAGCACAGTTACCAAAATTGGGAAATTTAGTATTGCATTACTTCTATGCAATCTATAGCCCATATTTAAATTGTATCAGTTGTCCCCCATCTCAATCCATATAAGATATTATCAGGTGTTTGAATGACCTTTAAAAATCTCCAGAGGTGATTCTGGTGGGCATCTTACTCAGAATGAAGGCAAAGCCAGGTTCAAGTCCCAGCTTTGTCGCTGGCCAACAGCATAACTTCTGGCCAATTACTGTGGTTCTTTATGGCTCAATTCCTCATCAGTAAGAATGGGAATATTATTGGCTACATTATAGAGTGGGGAAAAAAATATGTCAAGTGCTTGCTTTTCAGTCAGCATGAGTTTTGTCCTCTTTCATTCCTTAGAATTTATATCAAACCCCACAGAGGTGTTGGTGCTGAAGGCTGCAGCCTCCATCCAGCCCTTCTCCTCCCCCAGTGAACAATCACTGCATCTGAAGCATCAACAGAAACCCAACCACGCTGTTACCAAGGCTTCACCCTCCAAGTTGGGGGCATCTCCTTTCGTTCAATCAATGCATGTATTCCCTCCCACAAGAGCCCGTCAGCTGTTACTTTGAGGCCTGCTCTCCAACTGCTGGAGTTTTCTTTCACACACAGCAACTGAAGAACTAGGCAAGAGTGGTCAAATACATGATGAAGAAGTCATACCTGACCTCTCCGTTTTAGTCCAGAAGCTCCTTGATGTGCACTGAGGTTATATTCCCATAAATCCATTATAAGTTGAAAATATCACATCAGGGGCCAGATGTGGTGACTGATGCTGGTAATCTTAGCATCCTGGGAGGCCAAGAAGGGTGGATTACCTGAGCTCACAGGTTCGAGACCAGCCTGAGCCAGAGCGAGACCTCATCTCTAAAAATAGCTGGGCATTGTGGCGGGCACCTGTAGTCCCATCTACTAGGGAAGCTGAGGCAAGAGAATCACTTTAGCCCAAGAGTCTGAGGTTGCCATTACCTACTACACCACAGCACTCTACCCAGAGTGACAAAGTGAGACTGTTGTCTGCATTTACCATACCTAACCTACTGAGTGTTACGGCGTGGCCTACCCCACCTTAAACATGCTTAGAGCATTCACACTGGTTTGCTGTTGTACAGAATCACCTAACAAAGTCTGTTTTACTATAAAATGCCGAATGGCTCATGTAATGTGTTGAATACTGTGCATTGCATCAAAATTACAATGGTTTTGCACCATTTCAAAGTTGAAAAATCATACATTGACTCATCAGAAGTCGTGGATCATCTATACCTATCAAATAGTACGAACCTTGCCATGAAGCTGATTTCACTTGGCGTTATTTTATAAATACTACAAAGGAGTACTCAGGCTTAACTTCTCTGAGTCTTTCATCACTAGCTAAATGTAAGCTACAGGAAGAAAATTCTTACTGCTTTTTTCCCCGTCACTAAGAAGTTTGCCTCCTGATAGACACCCCTGTTAGCTCTGTTATCTAATCATACTTCATTAGAGTTCAGTGGAGCTGTTTCCTCAGTCATGTCATTCAAGGTGACTTTATTAACTTACAGCTTTTGTAGTTTTCCCATCCCATGATGATACCATCACTAAATAACCCTTTTTATAATACATGAGCATTTTAGTTTAAGAGTCCCAAAGCAACTTAGTCCATTTTATCAAAAGCCACCAGACTCTGGAATGCCTTTAATCTATTATTTATTTAACGCTTTTTTTTTTTTTTGAGATATTTAATAGCCGGTAAATGATTCCCGGAAAATTGCTTCCATCTGGCTCTAACCAGTGTGAGCCGTTTATGTGCACGTCTTCAGACGGCCCAACACTGAGCTCAGACTTGGGTCCTGGGAGATGAAAAGGAGATAAAAGGGATTAGTCGGGACCTAACCCGACTCTTGTTGTTGCCATAAGGGACAATGTGCATGAATGTAGCTACACTGGTCACAGTGTCACTAACAGATCCCAGCCTAGAATGGTCTGAATAGCAGCTGAACCAAGAAATCCAGGTCAAGCCTTTTACCTAACTATGTACAAACTTTGATGATGCAGATACTATTGTCCATGCTGGTTCTGTCTCAAAATCAAAGTTCCTTTGCAAAGTCACAGAAGCCTTAAAGTCACATCTGCCATTGTGTGACAGATGAAGTTGTTCTTATTTTGTCCTCATATTTCTTGAAGTCATAGTGTGTCTTGATCCTGAAGGCAGAATTGTGACATAAAAGGAGTCGATTTCAGCATCCAGCGTGCAAGCATATCAGGATGGCCTAATGTGTGCTTCGGCATGACCTTGCGGAGAGAGGCAAGGTCTCTGTTATCCCCTGCCAAGTTCAGTTGCACACTTGAGTGTCTGTGTGATATAGCTAATGGTTTGCTTCACTGGTGGCAGAACCCTGAACTAAACCTTCACCTAAACCTCAAGCTAAACAAACCTCGAGCTTCTGCAGAGCCAGACACAGCTTTGCCACATATTTATTTAAGGTACGTTTCTTAACACAGGCTATAACCCTTTGACAGATAAAAGCTGAAGATCACATCTTCAGTAAAGCTTCAAAGTGAGTCTATATCTTGCAATGATACACACTGCAGATTTTTAGCCACCTGCAGTGTCACAAAATATTTATCATCAAGTAAAACCAAAATATTTCACCAAGTGTTAAGTGTGTCTTATTCTAGTTACCAATTAAAGTCCTTGAAGCCCGAGATTTTAAAATCCCCAAGTTCGAATTCTATTCAAGACATTTTTAACATTTATGTGATTGTCTTTCTTCTCGATTATACTGTAATATTAGGAGCCTGTAGACTTTCAGAAACAAATAAGGATTTATTTGAGCCACCTACTCTTCCTTGATTAGTTTCAATCTTTTTATTAACTTGCAACTCAAGGATATTCAATACATATGATAAAAAAGAAAACTGGAATATACATATAAGAATGAATGATTTTCTTTCTTTATTTTGAAGGTGTTTCTCTAGTTAATACAGAACTAGACTCACAATAGATAATTTGCTGAGCAAAATGCCAAATGATTGATTCCCTTAAATTGTTTCTTCTACATAAGTGAATTCTAATTACTAAATTTTAAATAAATGGCTTATTGTTTAAAATATTTTAATAAATGGCTTATAATTTTAAATAAAGTTTATTTAGGTACATATGAGCCATTTTATCCTAAAGACAAAATTGTAGAAATTTGACCAAGATGAGTTATCTGTACCAGGTGCACCTCGAAAGCTATAGATCAAACTCTTCAGAATGGTCTGAGAATAAAAACAAACATTGCATCAGTGTATCCTAGCTCTCAAATACAGTAAAAATTATCATTTTTCTTAATAGTAAGGTAACACCATGATCCATGCTGATAACAGCTTTCTTCTGATACAGAGCCCCCCGACCCCCGTTGCCTACCCTCCAGCCCGCTGGTTCCTCTGCCAGCTGCCGCTGCACCAACACCGCTAAGGCGGTGGGTCCAGCCCAGCTCCGCTGAGCTGGCTGGGGCGCCACCTGTCCTGTATCATTGTGACAGGCGCCTGTAGTCTCAGCCATTTGGGAGGCTGAGGCAAGAGAATCGCTTAAGCCCAAAAGTTTGAAATTGTTGTAGCTGGGACTACAGGCGCCCACCCCAACACCGGGCTGTTTTTTTTGTTGTTGTTGCAGTTGTCAGTTGTTTAGCTGGCTCAGGTCGGATTTGAACCCGCCAGCCTGGGTCTATGTGGCCGGCACCCTAACCACTGAGCTACAGGCACCACCAATAGTTTGTCCTTTTTATCTACTGCATTTGTTTATTCATTCATTAGGTAGTTTGCAATTTGGAGATAATGTGAGTAATAAGAATAAAGCAGCTATGAACACTCATATACAAGTGTTGGTGAGCACTTAAGTAAATACCCAGGAGGGGGTTTGTTGGGTCATATGGTAAATGTATCTTTAATTTTACAAGAAACTATCAAAATATGTTGCAAAGTGGCTGCACTATTTTGCAATGCCATCAGCCACGTCTGAGAGTTTCCATTTTTTCACATAATCCCTAAAACTTAGAACTGCTGGCTTTTTTATTTTTGCCATGTTAGTGGGTGTAAGTATCTCATTCTGGCCGAATGTACATGTTACTAGGAGCTAATGATATTGGCATCTTTTCATGTGTTTTTTTTTTTATTTGTATTTCTGCTTTTATAAAATCAATTTTCATATCTCTTACCCATTTTTTAAGTTGGTTTTTTTGGCTTCTTATTAATAAGTTGTATAAGTTGTTTATATATTCTGATCAAAGAAGTTTATTTGGTATAGATATTGCAAATATAATACTTATTTTAGATTCTATTTCTCCCAGGCCCCACAGTTTGACTTTCTTTTCTTAGCCATGTCTTGAAGTCCCCCCTCTGGTTCCTTGCTCATTCTTTCATGCATTCAGCAAATGTGTGTTTGGTGCCTACTGTATACTGTAGTACAACGAACAATTTTTCAAAATCCTTTCCCTGTTTCCATTAAAAAAATGACATTAACCTTCCACCGTTGTTTCCCTGGAAATATGAAAACACCAGTTTTGTGACTAATCAACATTACTTGTGGGAAAATGGTGCCTCATTGGAAACAATATTGACACTGGGAGGACAGGACTGACCCATAAATACCCGGTGAGAAGCCACACCCTCAGGGGTTCCCTGAGGGTATTGATCTTGCAAGGAGTGTTTTGTTTGTTTGTTTGTCTTTTATGGATTACCAGAAGATCCTTTTTGGTACCCCATATGACCTGAAAAGATAGAGTCAGACCCCCACTTAGATTAATTAATTGGTTTTATTTTACCTGCCTCAGGGGCTGCTGCTCTGAGAGGCAGTCAGCCACAAAGTAGGAGGGTGGGTTGTCTTTTATAGTTTTTAGCAAGCATATTATAGAAGCAAAATGTGGCTGGTTGGGGGGGGTTACACCTTGGGTAGTCACGGATATAGCAATGGTTACAGTCATGTAACAATGATTAACACGGTCTTGGTTGACAATGGCTACATCTCACATTACAATAGTTATAGTTAGGTAATTATGATTAATACAGCTTTGGTGGAATCTGCCATTGTTCACTCTTTGGGGGGGGGGGTTGTGCTTCCTTGTTCTGAAGTCTGTTCTTGGCAACCCTAAGGGGAAGGAGGGAGCCTGGGAATGTGGCTGGGAAGCATGTTCTTGGCCACCCTGGGGGGAGGAGGGACTTGCCTTTTTCTCGCAGTCAACTCTGGGGGGGAGGGAGGAGGAGGGAAATGGGCTGGGAAGCATGTCACAACACTCTCACAGGTTGAATACAACAAACATGAAGGGGCATCGGCCTTGTAAGCCAAGGCACCTGCACCCACCAATGTTGTCTCTTTTCCTAAACCAGAGCTGGTCCTTGAAGACTAGAGAAGAGGATTCTGGACCCCATCCATCGGCACTCCTGCTGCCACAGCTCTGCTGTCATCTCCTACCTGTGTCCTGCAAAGCTGAATGGGTCTGGCACCACGGTGGCTTATTGCTCCCCTGAATATAATTAGCTAGCTAAACACAAGACCATAATCCTGGACAGCAGGGTGAGCAATTCATGGCATCATCTGTGGAAAGGCACATGGCCAAAACAAAGACCCTGCTTTGGTCTCAGGCACCAGACATCCTAGTGGGAAGAGGCAGACAATAAATAGATTTAAAACCATGTCAGGTGGTAGTGCTGGGCTGAAAATCAAGTGGTGGGGGGAGGAAGGAAAGATCGGTGAGGAGAAGTTGACACTTTATTTTTTTAACCACTATTTTTAATTAAATCATTACTGTGTAAATTAATGCATTTATGGGATACAATATGCTGATTTTACATACGATTTGGAATGCTTGCATCAAACTGATTAACATAACCTTCCCCTAACTTCTTTGTTGTGTTAAGAAATTTACACTCTACTCTTCATAGTTTTGACATGTTCCCATGCATCGTGCACATTAGGTGAGGTCCCACTGAATACCCTCCTTCCTCCGGGCCTCCCACCGCCCCTCCCCTTTCCCTCCTCTTCCCTCCTTCTTTTTTGACTATAGTTGTGTTCTATCTTCATATGAAAGTGTGGATGATTATATATTGGTTTCATAATAGTATTGAGTACACCAGATAATTTTTCTTCCTTTTTTTTTTCAGTTTTTGGCTGGGGCTGGGTTTGAACCTGCCACCTCCGGCATATGGGGCCAGCACCATACTCCTTAAGCCACAGGCAATGCCCTTTTTCTTCCATTCTTTAGATACTTTACTAAGAAGAATATGTTCCAGCTCCATCCAGGTAAACATAAAAGATGTAAAGTTTCCATCTTTTTATGGCTGCATAGTATTCTATGTTGTACATATACCATAATTTGTTAATACATTCATGGGTCAATGGGTACTTCGGCTGCTTCCATGACTTGGCAATTATAAATTAGGCTGTAAGAAACATTCTGGCATGAATATCTTCATTGTAAAATTATTTTTTGTCTTATGGGCATATACCTAGTAGAGGAATTACAGGATTAAATGGCAGGTCTACTTTTAGTTCCCTAAGAGTTCTCCAAAATTCTCTCCAAAAAGTACATATTATCTTGCATTCCCACCGCAGGATAGAAGCATTCCCTTCTCTCTGCATCCACGCCAACATCTGTAGTTTGGGGATTTTGTGATGGAGGTTAATCCTACTGGAGTTAGATGATATCTCAAAGTGATTTTGATTCTCATTTCTCTGATGATTACAGATGATGAGCATTTTTTCATGTGTTTGTAGGCCATGTGCCTGTCTTCCTCAGAGAAGCTTCTGTTCAAGTCTCTTGCCTGCATAGAAATAGGTTACTTGTTCATTTCTTATCAAGTAGTTTGAGTTCTCTGTGGATTCTAGTTATCA